>VCHN02004861.1:0-10911 GCA_007115665.2 Sequoiadendron giganteum | reverse complement strand
CGGGATTTGGCGAGAGCTCGTACGTGCGAGGTCAAGATGACAATGCTGTAAAGTAGAAGCGGTTGAAGATAGTTAAAAAATGACTAAGTATAAGGCTAGAATTTTTTTGGAAAAAGGCGATTCTCTTTTAAAGGTCTTAGAAGCAGTTGTTTGGCTTCGTCTTCTTCAAGAACATCTCTTGCAAGTTGACCAAATTATACATAGAGACAAGCGGCACGTGAATCGGAGCATTCCAGCGCCTGGTATCATGGTCAAAGTATGGTATTCAGAAGAAAATCACACTTTTGTCAAAATGGTATTTGAACTATCATAGAATAGAGGCGCCCATCCTTTTGGGGTTCCTAATACAATTTTCAGATACCTTACATATAGTCATCGGATGCAGAGTATTTCTACTCACTTAATGAATTCACTATCTAGTCAGTAGGGTTCATCATTCACCGTCAATAGCAGTTTAAAGCATCATAAGGCAATATGAAGAAATGGCTAAGTCTGGAGTCAAAGCATCAATTTAATCAGAGGCGCCTAATTTTCTAAGGTATCAGATGATGATTTTAGCAGTTGTTGCTCCCAACAAACATTTCATCCTTGTCATGTAGGCTTCACAATGGATATCTCAGCACGGTCGCAAGATCATTCAATCATCCAGAAATCAGAGTTGAACATGGACAGATGTAATTTTGCAGTCAGTTTTAAAATAGGAGATTCTCAAAAATCTCATAACTCTTGTAGATGGATGCCTAAAAAATCAAAAATTTGACTTTTTGGAATCAGTAAAGTGTGTTGAACACAGCAAGAGGCTATTTTTGGCAAAATGATAAAAATAATATTTTTGCATGCAGAGCATTAAAAGTGACGAATTTCTTCAAGGATAAATATTGGCACCACTTTTAGCTCTTTGCATGTTTTAAAATTAAAATATTATTTTTAGTCTAAAGACTCAGAGACAGTAGCAGTTCAACTGATAAAGGGCCAATTAGATTCCTTCTTCATAATTAGGGTTTCAGCATGCATGCATGAGGGTACGATTTCATCTATTTAACCAAGCATGGCATCTCTTCTCATTCACACAGCTTTGAAAGTTCGAATTTCCTCAAAGAGATTAGTGAATTTTCATCAGAGAATCAAGCTTGAAGGCGATAGGTAAATTCTTTTGCAGGTTCAAGTTCAGATTCAACATCAAATTCAAAGACAAAGTGGCGATTTTGAAGGAAGAAGGCACAAAAATAATAAAAAATAATAAAAAACGTCTTTTCTATTCTAGATTTCTTCCATCTTCTTGTCTTAAATTCTCTCGCATGTTCGAAGTGTTGGCAGATTTTGGCAAAACAAAGTATCTGGGTTGATTCAGAAGAGCCTTCTTAGCAAAACCCATGTGCCAGAATTTTTTAGGAAAATTTGTTCCAGAACATCTGTTGTTGAAGCTTTAATTTTCTCAATCGAAATTCTTTTACATGGCTGAGTAAAGGGCAGATTTTTACATTTCTGATGTTGTGGGTTGTCTTAGAATTATTTTCTGGACAAAACCCATATCTTAGATTTTTCCGTAAAAATTCTCATTCGACAAGCTATTTTTAGCATCAGTAGGCTATTTTTGGCTTTCCAGAAAAGTTGTTAGAATACAGCCGTGTTCACAATCAACAGGCGAGTTTTTCAGAATGCAGTTCACTCCGGTCTACTCGAGGCTGGTTCCATACCTATTTCAGTGCATTGCGTGGAGTTTGTAATATCTTGCATCAAGCATTACAATTCCGCTACATGAGAGATACGGTCAATAGATGGATGTGTCATATGTAGTCTCAAACATCCAGATGCGTTGGTTATTTCCATGAGTCAGAGTGAACAGGCATTCAATGCTGATTTGGATAAATGTCAGAATAAGATGACGAAGAGGTGGTTAAAACAAAACAAGAACAAGTTGCCAAACAACTTGGGTCGTGGCGAGTGCAAAGATGAATATGGTATTTTGATTACACTGCTTAATCGTGTCTCAGGTCATGCTGATGCAAACAAATTTCACCCTTAGATGTATTATATCATTGGTAGAATCATCTCAGGGCAAGAGCATTATGACTGGGCATCCTCATCAACGATGTTATTCACAAGCAAATCACCGGTTTCCTAGCTACGCATCAATTTCACATGTGTTCTTACCTGGTGTACTTGATTGCTTATCAAAATCAATTTAACGGGTTGAACACGATGGGTATACTCAGTGTACAGAAAGTCTATTGTTATTATGACCAGCTTGAGTTCACAAAGGCTGAAAGTCATTTTAAACGTGTACAAGAGGCTTTCTTGACATATACAGTGAGAAATTTGGACCGGGAGTTGCACATTCGCATTTCAACAGTTGCCAGAACAGCAATGAAGAATTGGGCAGACTGGTACATTCAGTTTCCTACTTACACCTATATCCGTGTCTATGGATACATAGGAAAAGTAGCCATGTTACCACGTTATCCTTCGGATAAAACTATATTCATGGAGTTCCTGAGGCAGCTGTATGAAGTTCACAAACGTTTGCGCACCAAGTGTAAACCAGCTGCTGAGTTTCCTTTACAGTTCAGGATGTATTGGTGTAAGACGGTAGTTGATGCTAAGGTTGTAGGTCAAGAGTTAGAAAATCTCAAAAACTCAAGTACCTAAGTGATACATGCACATATGATCCTTGGGGTCATTACACAGCTCGCCTTGGTAATCTTTCTTATCACAAACCTACGATGGAAGATTACTGGGTGAATTGCGAGGATGATTTTGAGGTTCGCAGACGTAGCTATAGCAGGTTCTCTTTTCCGCAAATTTTTGTCTTCTTGGCAGAAGATGTGGAGGGATTGTCAGAAGATGAGGGAGATACACTTCAATTTGGCGTGAGATAGGCTGGATGGACAACCGATCGCCACAGTGAACCGCATGCCGTGGGCGGAGTTCACAATCGCAATGGGGCTGAGACTGTTGCATCAACAGTACTTTGACGAAAGCAGAAGGTTGAGAAAGGCATCCATGCCTAGAGCAGAGCCGCCACCAGAAGGAGATATACCACCCTCCTCATCAAAGCCGAAGCAGAAGAAGAGGAGTAACTTGCCTAGGAAGAATCCAAATCAGTAATTCAAAGGAAAAGCACCGCTACATTCCACATGTAGAGCCTAATGTGGTGAAGCTATGAGTTCAATCGCACCGAGGTTCAACGACGGTCGTCACCAAGACCGTGAGCAGCCCAGCCCACAAATTACTGATTCGGGATATGGATCACCTCACAGACTTCAATACATTCACTTCACTCGGATCCATGAACAGCATAAATCATTCCAAAGGGATTAGTGGGATTCATCCATTTCCGAGTCAATCAGTTAAAAAGGATGTACCATCTTGGTGTACTTGATCATTCAAATTCTCGACCACGATCAAGATGTGGCCCGAAGGAAGAGGATCAAGAAAACGTGTCCACGTTGAAAGCGGGAAATGCAGTGGAAGAGATTTCATTATTAAGAGACTCCCATGACCTCCCAGATAAGAGCTCTTGACTGATGAAGCACAAGACTTTGGGTTATCATACCAACTCGTAGAAGTACTCGTCAGACAGATATTGACCTCCTACAGGTTGCTACAGATAGTGCCAGGGACAGGATGGTTAAGGATGGTGAAGATAAATCAGCTCTTAAGGCTGAAATACAGCAGCTTCGCCAATACATTTCTAGCCTAGTACATAGGACAGGGGATGCTGTCATCACACTTCCACATATGTTAAAACCACCAGCAGAACAGGGTCAGATTGATCACTTGGTTGCATATGGTAAGCAGTTGGATGAGTGCGAGGAGGAATTCATTGCTAGAGGCCGCCTTGTACTTACAGACTTGTACCAATTGCGGTATAATGCACGCGAGCTTCGTCTACGACTTCAGGAGGAGGAGCGTGATTTGGCCATCACTAGACCCAGGGATGAGATTTTGATTGCTAACCTGGGAATGTCATTTGACACAGTCATAGATGTAGAAGATAAAGAAGATGTCTACGTTTGAAGAACACAGTTGATCTTCAAGGCGGAGATAGAAGGAAAGATAGCATCTGAGGTGGCTGAGAGTAGAGTGCATGTTACTAATGCACTCCACTACGTGAGAAACTTTGTGTCTCGATTACCATGTTTGTATCAGCATGTGGGTGGTGACTATGTTGAGCTTACTAATGTTCAATTAGAGCTCCAAGCACTTATTCACAATATTTTCAGTGGTGAGACCATTGGCTGCAAGTTGGATCAGCTTACAGTCATGTCAACATTGTTTGATGAGGCGACCAGGAGTAAGGGTGAGTTCTAGTGTCAGATAACTAGTGGAGAAGACATGTTGCATAGACATGGGATTCTCCGCCAGAGCTTCAGTTCCCCAGAGGATGATGCAATCGGCAACTTCGTGGATGGGTTGATTGTCAGAGATCAGGGCCAGTAAACTTCAGTTCCAGGCGTCCCACCTTTTCCAAGATAGACATTAGACACAAGAGTTAAACTCGAAGCTTCTTTCCGAGTTAACTGGTTGTTACACATTGCATGCCATGTCTTTCTTGGAAACATCTACACACACTTGGAGCATAGATTAGATCTTACAGTTGACTGTTGATAGCATTCCAGTTGACTTGCTTTCAATAAGGACGTGCATGTTGCACCTTGTCCATTTAGATTAAATGTTTCAGTTAACTGTATAGTTTCATTCAATTAGAGTTTAGGAATAAGATCTTGCATGCACTGCAAGACTGTAGTTGACTCAAGGTGATTTTAGGGTTGCCTACACCTTGAAGTCTATAAACAAAGAGCTTGCCTATCATTTTAACTTTTATTTGATAGTATTACATACCGCATCACTCCTGCCTGTAGGTATTAAGCATATTGTATTTGTTCAAAGAGTGATTACAGTTATAATAAATCACTCTTTACCTTGCTCTCATATATGTTATTAAGTTAAGAAGTGGTGTTTATTTGATCTAGTTAAAATGGGGTTGGGCTGGTTTGATCGCTATTGTACAGATTAAGGCCTATACAATCTGCATCAGTCTCAAATATATTTTACTTTCTTTGTTTTGTTGCATTGTAAGCCCATTCAAGATAAATAGCTGTGCCCACCTTATTCGGTATGTTGCAAACCCACTTAGAAGTTTTATTATTCTGGATGTATATAGTAGATCATTCAAACAAGCAAATAGTTGCGCCTACCTTGCCTTCATGTTGTGAAGCTGTACCAGGTTTACCGTCCATTTGTTTGTTTTAATAAACTTCTTCCCGGATTAGCAAATAGTTGCGCCTACCTTGCCTTCATGCTGTGAGCCCGCACCTGGAGTTTATCGTACAATACATTCCTGCTCCATTTCCTCATGCTCTGTTTCTTGAGGAAATTGGATAGATATTAAAGAAGTTAGCTTAGTTGTAGTTACATGATCTGCGAAACCAAAAAATACTTAGCTGCAATGTTCTAGGTTTTCTTAACCTTGTGCCTCTACCAGCTGAGAACAAAAAGATAGGACATTAGTTTAGTTTTCTATTTCATGCATTCCAGCACAACGAGGGAGCTTCCCCTCCTAATTTGAAGAGCACTCATTACGTAGTGTGCATAGCTATACGTACAAACTCACACTCCAGAGGTGTTAGTTCTTACGCCAACTCAATGAAACCAAGAAAGAGGAAATATAGTTTCCTGAAAGCACAAAGACTTCCGTCACTTCCTCTAGGACGGGAAAACAACCAACAAGCGCAAAGTCTTGAAGACCTGAAATCCTATCTACCTTTTTTAGAATGATTACCTAATGATAATATACAACATGGGGCAGCACAAAGTCTGCAACTACGATGTACCTATTAATTATTTTAAATGAGAACTACCACGAGCACAAAGACTTGCAATTCTTCTCAATTTCTATATACTAACTACAAATTCAACCTTCAACATTTACAGCACAAAGTTTGCAAATATTTCAAGTGAAACAATTTTCAACAATATTCCACAATCTCCAAGTAGTCACAAAGTAATGCCCCAAAATGACATAAGAACACAAAGGATGCAAAGTAGGACTTCAACACAAAGTCTGAAATTCCAACTCTTTGATATTACTTGAAAAATCACAACTTATAACTATAAAGCTCAAAGTCTTTATGAGTACAAAATTCTGTAGAAATTTCTTGCTTGCCAGAAAGATATCTATTACAATAGACCCCCTCAAGTATTTATAGGAGAGAGGCCTTGAGAAAAAGGTGGGAAGATCTCAACGAACTTGAGAAAATCCTTTAACCACCAACTAATTGCAATTGACTTATTCAAAATTACAATCCAAATTGAGATTTGTCTTGTAAGAATTTACATGTAATTACATTTTCCAAAACTGCAAGAAAAGAACGCTTGCAATTGCAAAACTTGTTTTTACATATAATTTGTCGAAAGTAAAATACATAAAACAACATAATATTCTTCACTCCGTCCCATTCCCAGCTTTGAAAGATAGAAACTTGTTGATAATTCCCTGCAACTCATCAAGATCGAGACCAAGCGTGTTCCTAGCAACGACAACAGTCTTTAGGATAACATCATAGTATCTGACTGTTGCCTCTCTATCTTCTTCAAAACCAGCTTGCATCTTGTCGAAGATCATTTGGTGATTGGCAAATTTATGGATTGTATCCATAGAGAACTGATTTGAATCTAGCTCTTGGTGAAGATTTGCAGTAATCTGAGAAACATCACTGGTTACGAGCAATTCCCCTTCATGACTTAAAACTTTGCAAGGGATTTTCTCAAAGTTTGAAAGTATGTCATGCTCAACTTCAACACTCATCTCAAGGGTAGCCTTGACATCTATGATAAGATCTTGAACAACTAATGACTTGTTTGTCATTGAGCAGGAATCTGCAAGGCTGCGGTGAAAACCCCATAAGGTCAGAACATCATCAACATCAACATGTGAAGACATGGTATCTATTAACAACAAGACTCAAACCCTAGGGCAATGAAACTGCTTTCTGAATGATGGTGGAGAATGAAGGCTAAAGACCAATTCAGATCTCGGTGGGCTGATTGAGACTGAAAGCAACGTTTCACCTTTTGGAAACAAGAAGTCAAAACTTCCAACTTGAATTTGCAATCAAGTGTTAGAAGTCCGTTTTCAAGGCATTTAGAAGCATTTTGGGTTTTGGAGGGCATTCAACAACTTTTATAAAGCGTAGTCAGGATTTTTTGAGCATTTTGCAATTTTCAATTTTCAATTTTGCAACTTTTAAACTTGCAATTTTTGTGAAAAAATACCGACTTGCTATTTGGTAATGAAAACCCAAAATTGAGCCAAGGCCCATTTTCGCAAATATGGAAGTGAGGATGAAAACGAAGATGAGTGTGAATGAAAGAGGTGAATTTGGTAAAGGCAAATGGAAATTAAAAAAAAAATGGCAAATGGAAATGACGTTTTGCTGAGATAATGACCATTGAGACAATGATATTTCCCGACACAATGAGGATGATGCTATTCGGCTGCAAAAATCATTTTTAATAACAAAACGTGTTTACTAGAAACCACGATTCTGCTGTGAAAAGACATTTCTATTGTTTGAAAATAAATTTCGCACTATGCAAGGAATAAAGATGTTTTTGGCTAAAGTGATGATTTCTCCTTAAGGATCTCTTTGCACAATGAGATTTAAGACAATGAGACTTCTAGGATATGGCTTTCCAGCTGAAAAAATATTTTTTAGACAAAAACGTGATTGCCAAAAGCTGTGGTTTGACTGAAAGAAAAATGCATTTTGCTTTGGAGACTCATTTTTTTTTACGAAAAACAACTTATCTCAGGTCACACAAGGGAATGACGATTTCTTTGAACAATGCAAATGACATTAGTCAATTGTAAAATACGTTTTTTAATAAAAACGCGTTTTTCAAAAATGAGATTTCACAAAAACAAAACGCGATTCAATAAAGAGAAAACACGTTATTACAAAAGACAGCAAAATACATTTGAAAGAGACCATTAACATAAGAAAAACGTTTGCAACAAAGAAAGATGTGTTTTCACAAAGAGGAAATAAAGAAAACAAAACAAGAGAGAAAAGAAAAGCAACTAAAATATTCCGAACCAATTTTTTTTGTTTTTTCAATTGCAAATTACAAACAAACGCACCCGTTAAGGTTAGCTCTAAACCAAAACGATGTTGAAGCAACTCTAACCAGAATGTACACCAGGATCCCGATGAGGGCAAGGCGTGAGCATTGGTCAGAGGATCTGAATGCCGAAACAGAGCTGGAAGGAACTCTAACCAAGGATGGCGCCAATGATGGCGAGCATATGGTCAGAGGCTCTTAATTGAAATGCTTATACAAGAACTCTAACCAAGGATGCACCGGCGAACGACGAGTATGTGGTCAGAGGGTCCCTACCATCTAATATACTGAAAGCAAACTCAACACCAAGTATGTGCTACCCAATTCCAGTATGGAAATGAGGCGACCATATGGCGGAGATCAAAGGAATACAATTACGATTACAAAAAGTAAAGTAAGACTAAGAGAAGTGCTGACAGTACTACTGTTCAGCTTACAATGAAATATATAATGCCTGCAAGATCAAGTATTAGAGCTCTTCAATTTGCTGCAACAATAAGGAATCTTTCACAAAGCCTTTAATGATTTCCTAACACCAATCCAAGAAGGAGAATGCAGATTTCTTCAAATCTGTTATGACAGACCTGCACTTTAAATTATATAATCAGCATGCCTGTAACCCACTAAATTGCTCATATATCACTCAAAACTGATCCAAATGACTTCAAGTTTGATGCAATAGACCTTCAAAAAGATGGCGCCTAGTTTAGTAATAAGAAATGGCAACTGAAAGTGGTTATTAATTACTGGCACGAATCCCAAGACACCCCATAAAGTACGGCCTTTAAGGAATGACGAATTTACTTTATAAAATCATAAACTTCATATTAAAATCTGCAAATATTCATGAAGAGTCACCTCCAACAGGGAAACACAATGAGACAATACCCAGAACGATTCTTTTTGTATTTTTTGACTTATGAATAAAAAGACAATCTGCTGTAATGAAAATGCAACTCCAGAATGTCACTAAAATGCAAATAAGCTGATCTACAAAACCACAATGAATTAATATAAAATTTAAATCCACTCATAAATCCACTCAACACTAAACTACTTCACCACTAGTCGCCATCTTTCAAGCCGGTAAGCAATGCTAAGCTAGAGGCTTTCATTCCTCAAGGTCCAAAGCCAACTCACACAAAGATAACATTTATGTAGATTAAAAGATCCTCGAAAAGAGAACCTAAGGCTTCCTTTATAATTTGTCGTTGACCTTCTTGAAACCTAACCTTCTTTTTCTGCAGTCGTCTCTAATCCCAAGAGAGATGCATGCCCTTCAAATCTTCGTTGACTTTTAATTCAAATTTCACTTAAATAGCACCCCACCTATGTTTAATTTGATCCAATAATTATAAGATAATCTTCAATGAAGGCCACCAAAAGACCATTTTTCAAAACAAATATTAAAGTCAATAGATCTAGGCCAAGGGGTACTACAACATTAAAATATATAAATGTTATCAAGGAATGAACTTATCCTCCTAAAACGATCCTCGGGCTTTCAAAACTCAATAAACAATTGAGATTAACCTAAGATGGCGCTTAACTCCATGGGTTTAGACTGCATGCCCATCGCTCAAATAGAATTTTACTAAAAATAGTAAATTCCCAAGATGCTCTGTAATGCCAAGAAGCAGCATAAGCTGATCGCGGTTTCTTTATGATTGTAATACAAAGACAATAAAGTTGCCCAACTACTACCTATTCTCTCTTGATCAAAGTGTCCCACATGCTAAGATTGCTTTGAAAACCATGTGTTCAATTCAGCGTCTTTTATCTAAATAGACTCATTGGTTGATGTAAGTGTTTCACGGGTTATTTTAAGGGGACTTTACTTAGGTTGTTCGACCTATAGCCACAATTTAGGATGAAATGATTTGGCATTGTTCGCATCTAGGGCTGACTCTGAAAATGCAGAATGAAGGATAGGGATAGGATTCTAAGGTGATCTACTTCTGTGGGTTATGGAGGAATGGCCAAGATCGACTTAAACAATCTTCAAACCAAACTTTGCTTTGTCTCCTTTCGAACAACTCCGACAAAGTTGGTGCAATCTTCAAAGGATGAGAAAAGTGTTCAAACTATGACGTAACACGTTCATACCATCAATACGACGCATACAAACATATGAACCATAATCGAAGTTAAGTGCTGATACTCCAGTTGACCACGCAAGGCGAACTTACCATCAGTAAGCCCGCTAGTGGTATGGATGAAGAAGATATGCTTAAATCACAACGCCACACTCCACAATTAACAACTACTTGCATGAAATAAAATCTATTTTACTCTATCTACCTTGAATTGGAAAGACGAAATGGCCTTGCTAGCTATTCATAACAAAGAAGAAATCACCAAGCAATGAAACTCTTTGTATTATGAAAAGTGTTCACAACAACCTTTTACAAAACTTTCAAAGGAAAGTTTTCTTCCCTCCTCAATCTAAAGCTAACTTCTAAGCTAAATGCCTTCTAGCTCTGATCCAATTCCAATTCTAATCTCTATCTTTAATTCTAATATATTACAAATGAGGGGGGATGCCCCTTTTATAATAAGTCCAATTCAGTGGACGGTTCAGATCAAATTACAATGAAGGGCTCAGATCGAGCCACCTATGCCCTGATTAGGGTTTCTGCCCTAAAAACCACCACAAAGAGGAGTGGGCAATGAATGCACAGAATATTCTCCACTCCCCTGCAGGAATCATAATGAGCAATTAATGCCCACTACCATCATCAAGAAGATCCTCATCAAGCAGCGCGTTCCCACTGGCCTTCTCCC
>VCHN02005188.1:0-10147 GCA_007115665.2 Sequoiadendron giganteum | reverse complement strand
GTGCACCATACATGCTTGGCATTCACTGCATGGCCCATAGAATGAATTTAGCATTCAAAATTGTAAGCAAGTTTCCTACAGTATCAAAAGTTGAAAATCTAGTTCGCGAGATCCACACATACTTATTCTAAAGTCCCAAACATTTCCTTGAATTTCAACATTTTTCTGAGGGAATAACACCTGGAAATAAGCTTCTCAAGGATGTCGATACCAGATGGATCTCCCTACATGGACCAATGCAACGAGTTCTTTTAGAATATCAATCCTTGATTGGAGTGATGTATAAGCATTGCAGCATAGTAGACAAAGCTCCTGACCTGTTACATAGGTTGAGCGATATAGAGACACTCTTGACTTTATCTAGTCTTCTCCCCATGTTGGATGAGATGAACAATCTTGTGAAAAAATCCCAAGACATAACCATGTATATTTATGAATATGCCAATCTATGTAAACTTACATGCTTGGCCCTTGATCATCTATATCTAAATCTAACACAAGAAGGTGCAAATTATTTGATGTGGCAGAAAATTACTGATTTGAATAATCTTGATAATTATTTACAGTTTAATGCAAGTGGGCACTTATGTATCTGTGTACATGAATATGAGATAACAATGTACCATTGTAAGACAACCAGGCGCTCTAGGAGAGAAGTACTTGTTAATGAGGAAGATTTTAATGACATTGTTAAATCTGTTAGTGATAATTTGAAGGAAATTTCAAAATCTCTTTCCTCAAAGATTCGTGAAAGATTCCCTCAACATGAAATACTTGAAGCCATGGGTATTGTGTATCCTCAATTTTGGGTAAATCAAGATAAACCAAAATATTTTCATGATCAAGTAAAAATCTTGATCGAACAATTTTCAAAAAATGTAACATACAATGAGCAGACAATAGAAGGAATTTTAAATGAAAATAAGCTTAGAAAGCAATGTCAGAGTTTTGCAATAGCTATGAGGGACCAATATAAATCCATGGGCAAGGAGAAGGCCTTTGAATCAGGATCAATAAAAAAGGTTTGGACAAGCTTAGGTCAAAGTGAAATATTGTGTGGTTCGATGTCATAATATTTCAAACTTGTCGATTTATGTCAAACAATGATATTGGGGTCAGTGGAGGATGAGAGAGTTTTCAGTAAATTGGGGTTTTTGAAATCAAAGTTAAGAAACAAACTAGACAAGAATTTGGAAAATTGCTTGAGGATGAAAGGAACTACGTATAATTTCAAAAAAAATCCTTTTGAAAGGACACTCGCAATCTGGAGGTCCACATGTGAAAGAAGAGGGATCGGGTTGTGCAACACAGGCTCTCCAATTCCAATAGTCACCATTACTGGTGGTAGTGGCAGTGGCAGTGGGCCTAGGATAGATGACAACGATATTGAAATTGACACAATTCACACAATGAATGTTGAATTTGAGACACAAGCCGAAGAAAGTGCAGAGCGGACTCAGAATCAAGATGACTCTTTTACTTTATCTCAAGATGAGCATTGGTTTGAGGACCTTGACTCCATTTGGGAAACGGAAGAGAATTAGTAGGTTTTAGGTATTTTTACTATAGTTCATGAATTAGTTACCATTGTTCCAAATTCCAAACTATATTTGATGATATTTTACATTGTATTCGTGAACATTTAAATTTTGAATCATTACACTTCATGATATCTTATTTTATACCGCACTCAACCATTGCATGAATCATATTCCAAACTGTAGTTGATGATTTTTTATATTGTATTCAAATAAATTGTGAATCATTGCACTTCAAGTTCAAGATATTTTATTTGATATTGCACTCCATGATATTTTATATTATATTGCACTTCATGAATCATATGCCAAAGTCAAACTGTAGCTGATAATATTTTATAAATTATATAATAATCCATCATCCATGAAATTGTGATATTAAAATTTAAATTTGATCTCTTAAAAGAAAATTTAATTTTTTTTTACAAAGAAAATAGCCTCCACCGAGTCCACCCCACTTATCTTCCACATATCAATAATCACAAAAATAAATGACACTTTGATTTTATGATTCATAAATTATGAATAATGCAAATTGTAGAAATTTGTGTGACAAGATCCATATTTTAGCCTACATTGCATCCATAAACAAATTTGAAATTTTTTAGTGACCTAGTCCTTCCCCCATTCCTAAAAAAAATCAATACCATCAGCCTAGCAATGCTTCATCAGGAGAACCCCCATCATGGTCCCGTCGATGGCTCGATGAAAATAGCTCACAACCTAGTATCGGTGTAAGAATACTCTATCGGGCTGACTCCTATGGTGTTCTCCTGATATACCGATAGAGTCAATTCGTCAACAAAAGTAACCATGAAATATGACCATGGGTATGAATTATTGAATTTTATCAATAATCATTAAAATATACCACACTTTCATTTTATGAACAATGCAAATTGTAGAAATTTGTTTGACAAGATCCATATTATAAGCCTACATTCACATTGCATCCATAAAAAATTTTGAAATTTTGTAGTGATGTAGTCCTAGACTCCTAAGTCCTTCCCCCATTCCTAAAAAAAATCAATACCATCAGCCTAACAATGCTTCATCAATGGAACCCCCATCACAGTCTCATTGATGGCCCGATGAAAATAGCTCACAACCTAGTATCGATGTAACAATACTCTATCGAGCTAACTCCTAAGGTGCTCTCCCAATATACCGATAGAGTCAAGTTGTCAACAAAAGTAACCATGAATTATAAACATGGTCCCCAGGTCCATGGGCATGAATTATTGAATGCATAAAGTATATCGAGGGAACTATGGTGCATCGAGGAAATATTATCTGACATCCCGCTGATAGAATGAAGGATAAGTGTCCATCGGTGGAGAGGGTGGCTATCGCTGAAATACTAGTGTGACATCCTGGGGCATCGTGTTGTGGTGCATTTATGAACCATAATTGAAGCGAATTATATCACAAGTTGATCACATAGTTGTTACAAAATCTTGGAAGAATTCACTTAGGGCGGAAGCAGAAAGGCAAAAACTTAGAGTTCTGACACAGCAAAGACCGGTGGACTGTGGAGGCAACTCGACGAGACTCATGTAAGTACTTTAGACCTAGCTGGGAAGCTATTTTCATCAAAAGCTTAAGATTTAAATAATGGAAGAGAGTACAGACAAACCCAAAGCTAAAAAATAGAAAACCGAAAAGTCTAAGAGACTCCTAAATGAAGACTTGATAGATCAATGCCTTGGGTTAGGGTCGAGACCCAAGAGGAGTGCTCAAATGAATCCTTACATGGATTGGCTATGGGACAAACATAAGGGCTTAGGAGATATTTGGACACTGCAATGAGGGTATGACCTCTTCATGTACCATTACAGAAAACAATTTAGGTTTCAACCAATCTGCAATCCATGGAGGTTGAACCTGGGAAGAATTTTGGTGCCCAATTTTTTTGTGAACACAAAGCTAATTAAATCTCTTGCTATCAGATATGACACCAATAAAATAACTATTCAATCACATGGTGGGGGTGACATGCTTGTTATTTCTAGGGATCTCATTTCTAATGTATTTCAATTGGAGTGTTCATTGAATTTATCATTCACGATCAAAGATCTCTTGACAGAGTATCGCCACATGGATACCAGCTATAATAGATGTAAATTACCTTTGCATAGGCCCAAGGATGAAGGAGGCCAACTTAGGAGGTTCTCTAGTAGTGAAAACCCTCCTTCCCATGAAGATTTGTTCGAAGAGTATTTTTGATCACCTATTATTTAGCTAGTCAGGTTTTGGGAGTAGAGGTTCCGTCTCTCATGTCAATTGCCCCAATGGTCTTAGCTATAGACATACAGAGCAAGGATTCCAAGCCATTTGATTATTCTAGCTACTTGGACAATGCCCTACATCGAGGGCTTGAAAGGATTAAAAATAATAGTGATAATATTAATTTTGAACACTATTCTTTGCTTATGCATTTGTTATTGTATGAGGGACAAGTGAAAGGGGTATGGAGTGAAGAATTAAGGATAAAATATACAGATGAAAATGGAGATTTTAAACCTGTACAAATGTGGACTTCATTTTAGGACAACCGATTTGGTAGGTCTCATTACCTTTATTTTGAAAATTCTTTTGTAAAACCATTGATGAAGTTGTTGGGGTATTCGTGCAATTATAACCTATCCCCTTTTTACAAAGATTTCTAAGACCAAAGGAAAATGATCGGAGAAATAAAGTGAATCATAACTGGGGAAACTGGTATGCTTTCCCTAATTGTATAGTGATAAGGTTTTATGGGTTCGAAGGGGCTCCAGACTTGATGCCACGAGTAGTTCCTGACCAAATTGCTTTTTTAGAAATTGTGAGGTAATTGGCAAAATCTGATTCCAAACACCTCAAAGGACATAGCAAACAATCAATTATTCCCAACACATTATGTTTTGGAGACTTTACAGTGGTTTCCAATGAAGGATATGGAGAAATTGATGGTAAATTAGCACAGTACAACCTACCTCTAGGTGATGTAAGGAAACAATTTGATGCAAAAGGGTTTATTCAAAAGGCGAGATTATTGTTGGGGCTATCAGGGTATGAACATTTGTTCTCAATCAAATATGTCATAAGAAACCATGATGAGGCTTCCACCAAGGAAAGAATGGCCTCCTATAACAAGATTATGCTTGTAGAGGAATGGAAGAGAAAAATGTCTCATCTTAGTCAAAGGCATTTGGTGAGATACATGATCCTTTAACAAGAATTAAGCAACTCATTTCCCATGTCAATGAACTGGTAAAGGATGTTCCCCCTTTTTTTATGCACCTCATGCAACCTATTCAAGAGTACAAGCTAAAGACATAGAGCCCTTGGATTACATACCTTCAAAACCTACTCCTGAGGTATGTTTTTTTGTAGATACTGATATAAATGAAGAAGAACAAGGTGATGAAGAGGGTGAGCAGGTCCAAAAAATTAGTGCTCCTGTGATTGCATAGTGCGAGCCCCCTCAAGAGTAGAATATTGTAAGATTTGAGGCATCAAATGAACTATCTGATGATGTGACGGTCAAGGTTGTACAACAGCTTATTTTTTATTGTGGTTTTGTTAAATATTCTGAATTTAAATCATTTTTTTATGAATATAAAGGTAGAAAAATGAGACAACAGATACAAGATATCACTCTTGAACATGAGGCAACCGCTCTGGAGGAATTGAAAAGGGAGGTAGAAAAGGAAATGGAGTCCATCACTCCTGAAAGAGGTAGGTAATTTCTTCAAGAAGCTGGAGTGTTGCTCCTGCCATGGTGGGATATTAGCTCTTCAATTGTAATTGATAGCTTCAAAAAAAGAGGGGATACGACAATGAACTTAACAGAAGAAGCAAGTGACAAAATGTATTCAAGATCTGTGTACAACCTAGACAAAGCCACCTTGCTTATTTGGTCATTGTATGCACATGATAAAAGACCTGTTATAATTAGTAATCCAAACCAAGTGTTTGGTCATCTCTTGGTTCAACGAGTAGTGGATACCAACCCTATGGAGACAGCAGAATTGAACATAAATGTAGCAAAATTTACCAAAGCACAGATTGATAAACTAATTAAGGAAAATGACAAACTGAAGAAGGAGCTAGCAAATCAGAGAGAAAAAAAATCTTCCTCCTCCACATCAGATTTTTACTCCCCATGGCTTGAAAAAGATAAGAGAGTGCTTGATGCATTGGCTGATGCAGCCTATTGGAAGAATTGCCATCTGAAATCCCAGAAGAAATGCAAAGAATTGGAGAAAGAAGTGAAAACCATCAAATATAACACTCTATCTGAAATGATAAAAGGAAGGTTCAATAAAATGATGAAATTTGCTATTGAATATTGGGAAGTATTCAAACAGACACGCATTGCATTGGTGGAGAATGAACAATTGTAGCCTAGAATGATGGAGAAAAAAAAGGAGCTCCTAGATAAGAATGTCATGAAAGGAAAAATATTGCTGACATATAACAAGTTGGTAGAATCACATAATGGATATCATAACAAGCTTAGGGAAGATTTTGACTGCTTTGATTCAGTCCCAATCCTGACACTTTATTTTGGCATTGGAAATCCGCAAGAATATGATGATCGGAAGGAAGAGCTTGTTGGGCTTCTGACTGCTACGTTGCAAGAAATAAATGACGAGGTTATAGTTTTACAAAACACTCATAAGAAACTCAAAAAAATAATGTCTATGGAATATGATATGAAAGAGGTGATCTCTAACGTGGACACGTATGCTAAACAGGAGTACATCCATCACCTCTCTGCAGTCAATATGTTTATTAGCCAAACTATAGATGTGTTAGATTCAGATCCAATGGGACAACCATCATATTTGAAGGAAGAACATCAGCTGACAGCATGATGAGCACCCTATTATGGAGTAGAATCCTTGAACAGATCTTAGGTGGTCAGTGGTCATGGGCTTCTACTTGGAGATTAACGGATTGGTGCATTCACCTACGGCATTGTTTTATTTCTAATTTGAGTTATGTTTAGTTGTCAAAATGTCATGACTTTTTGCAAGGGGTTTGTAGCTTGTTGCCTCTCATATATAAGAGAGATCAATACCCCAATAGGAGATCAATGGATCATCACATCAGTTTTAATTAGACTTTAGAGTAGAAAATAGTAAGAAGATAGATAATAGATTGCACCAATTCACCCATCCATCTCATTATTCATATCATAAACTATTTTTTTAATGTATATCATTTGAACTTTGAAGATCAATACAATGGAGAAGGTTACACATATTTACTGATTTTCTTTCGAGTGTTCAACTGTTGTGGATTCATATGCTTATAAGTCATTAACTTATTTGGCTGTCTCCAAAGTGGTTGTTTATGTTATTCAAATTGAGTGTGTGGAAGTACATTTAATTTGTCAATACATTGAATTTGAATTCTTCAGGAATAGGGGTTGTGACCATGGGGTTTTAGATTTATTTATGGACATGATCATTGATCAAGTAGTAATGTGGGCCACAAAATGGATCTTGTCACACAAATCTCTGCAATTTGTGCTAATCATAAAATCAAATGTAGTGTATTTTTGCAGTATGTGGGATGTGGGTGAGGTGTAAGTTGGTGGATACTGATCAGATTTTTAGTCAAAACATAACAGAAGCTAATAGTTCAACATCCATAACTTAGAAGCTCTACCAAGAAGTAAATATAATGAGCTAACAGTTCAACATCCATAACTTGGAAGCTCTACCAAGAAGTAAATATAATGAGCTAACAGTTCATCACCTTATAGTTCAAATGATAAAATAAATAATACAGATAATTGAACATCATCACATTACTGAAGTCTGAATTTGAGCTTTTTAATTGATTTTCACATGAAGGAGTACATATTGGCATTGGCAATGCAAAATCTTGCCAATGCCCAAAGACAAGTCTGCACAGAGCTGAGTTGGAACTTGGAAACTCATATTATCAAAGGTTGAAAATTAAAAATCAAGTCACTGTATCACCTTTTCTAGCAACTTCCACTCTTCAGGTGGTGGAATTTCCATTTGTTCTAACTGATGTTGTTTGACTTGAAGTTTTGTTAACATTTCATGATTGTAATTAGAAGTGGAACCTGTCTTGAATTCTTCAGTCAATTTTGCATTCAAGGTTATCAGTGTTCTGATGGAATCCAAATAGTTCACATCTGGGTTCTGAGGAAACTGGTCCAAATAATCTTCCTTGCACCTTCCATCTTCTTTCTGAAACCATCCTTTCCAATGAATCACTCATTTGTGTCAAAAGCCTCTGGAAAACCAAGCTCTGTGAAGTTCCTTACCTTTTCATCCACCACCTTCATCTTGTCTGCAACCAAATGAAAATATTCCTTTGTTCCACACATTCTCGAACACTTTTCAATATAGATGACAACTTCATTGAGGTTTCAATCCGATTAGTAATCCCTTTTGATTTCAAATCATTGTCATTGGCTTTGTAGACTATTTGTAGAACTTGATTTGCAGATTTCTCTAATTCCAACACCTTTTTGTTGTCCACTAAATATTTGTTGAGCTTCTTATAATGTTGTCTGATAGCATCAATCAATTGAAACATGTCACACAAATGATCAAACCTCTACATTATTTCATCCCAAGATCTTTTGTTTCATATGCCTCACTGTATCTCTACAAAATGAAAATAACTTATTTTGAGAAGACTTAATTTCTTCTTTTGCTTCCATCAGCTCTGTCTCCAATCTTTCATTTGTTTTTCTCTGTTTCTCAAATTTTTGTTCCCACTGTGCATTTCCATTCACAATGCTTAGTCTTATTTTTTCTAAAGTGGATTTTTCCCCATCATATTTCTTGTTGCTCTCATGTAGCTCTGTCTCCAATATTTCATTTGTTTTTCTCTGTTTCTCCAATTTTTGTTCCCACTGTGCATTTCCATTCGCAATGCTTTGTCTTAATTTTTCTGAAGTGAATTTTTTCTCATCATATTTCTTTTTTCTCTCATCTAGCCTTCGCTTCAAGTCATTCACTTCTCTCTCATTTGGTTTATCCTCCTTGCTTAATGATGTAGAGGTAGATTTTATTATTCTTTTTTCTAATTCATTGCTCTTATTATCTGTTGCTCTCCTCTTTGCTTTCCCACTTACTAGGTCTTCCTGTAACTTTTCTATTTGGGTCTACAATCTTTTCTTCTCTCTATCTTTCTTTAGCAATGATGTGTACACCAATTCATTGTTCTTCTTTGATACATTAATTTTGTCAATATTTTTTAGGCCAAACAAATCCAATTGAAAATTGGTTACCTAGTATTCAGATTGATCCATTTGATTTGTTGGTTTGTTTTGAACTATGGGAACAACAATTGTGTACTCCATGATTTAAGTATTTGTGTCAAATGTGGGTAATACCATAGTTGTTGTAGGCTCTGAAGTTACAACAGACACACTATCCATTAGTTGCTTCTTTTCTTTTTTATTCAATTCTGATTTCTTTTTAAACTCTTCATTGAAATAATAACCTGGGGAGGTAGGAACAATGGAATGCTTGAATGGCAAAGGAATAGGAGTACTTGTAGTTGCTAATGATGTTGCAGCCACACTAACCAGAATTGGGGGAGTGCTTGGAAATAACTCCTTTGTGGTGGATCCACTGATAGTGTGACTTGGACCTATCAAAATCCTTTGCCAATTTTGATTGCCTTGATCACTTGGTATTTCTGTGGTATCTTGTATTATTTTCCTCTTGTGTGTAATTTATTATTGTAGCACATGTTGAACACTACTGGTGCTACTACCCATACCATCACCACAAATGGCACTCCCAGTTGCACTAAGCTTTCCACCAAGGGCATGTCCTAGTTGTGATTGTATCTGACCATGAGGATGAGGATTAGAAGCTCTAACAAATTGACTTGTATGCCCTTGGTCTGCTTTTTCACCTCCAAGCCCAAGGCCAGATTTATCAACTGGTTTTCTATGCTCAACATCTATTACCATCCAAATGACTATATTTTGGATTCTTTGGACCCCAAAGGACCACCTTCATGACCAATTTTTTCAAGTATGGTTTCTCCTGAAGTATATGTTGAATCATATGCTTCTTTTGTGGCCTCACTTAAACCAAGTTTGTAATTGGCATGGCTTTGTTCTTCTTCTTCACTATCATCATTAGATTCATCATCACTTCCTTTGTTTTTCATGTTCATTAGGATGCTCTATATTCCACAATTTGCTAAACTCTTTATCTTCTTCATTAGCTCCATACTCTACAAGAGCTCTTGGATCACCTAGGCCCTTCCTCATAGATAAAAACACAATAATTTTTTATCGTGACCTGGAATTTTTACTCTACTAGATGGTTTATCACTTTTTTCATAGAAATTGTTGTATGTCCTAACTGTCTTTCATTGCAATGCCATAATTTTTGCTGATGATTGTTCAAAAGAAATACCATTCTCAGCAGCACTTTTAGCCATTGCTATTTTGACCTCATCCCAAGAATCCTTGTTTCTCAAGTTTTTAAGCAAGGGTTTACTTTGATGTTGAATTCTACTTGCAACATTCCTATTTTCCACAATCATTGATTTAATGTCACATGGATCATACTACCAGTGACAGATAGCATCAAAGTCAAAAAAATTCAAAA
>VCHN02003111.1:0-14973 GCA_007115665.2 Sequoiadendron giganteum | reverse complement strand
TACAAAACCCAGAAATCGTTTTTCCTGCAAATGAGTGAAAATTGAATTTTTGAAGCAAAAAATGATGACAGCTCCAATAAAAAACGGCTTGCAACAAACCCTTGTAGCTCCAAAAATCTTCAAAATAAGAACAAGCAGCTGCAAATCTGAAGCTCTGATACCATGTTGGAGTTGAGAAGATACAACTTCATAGGAGCCCAAAGATCTTTGCAAGCAAATAACCTGTTACAAGGAGAAGCAAGGAGAAGCAACAAAGGAAATGCTCAAGAATGTGGAGCAATGTATTCACCTAAAAAATGTAAAATGAATAATGATATAAAAGATAGTTTTCAACCATATATAGATGAAAACCCTAAAAAAGGAAAACCCTAGGCTTGCACAATAATAATTAATAAAGTAATTAATTATTATGCACCTAATGTTAGCTTAAGTGAAAAGAGATAAAAGAGAACTTTACGTAATTAAACAAATATTATTTAATTAATAAAGTAAATACCCAATTACACTAACAGTTGTTCATAGATGCAAATGCTAGAATGATAATTAATGGACCCCTTTCCCCTCAATTCTCCCTTCAAAATCCCATTTGCCAAGGCTACCCTCTTGCTTTTCTTATTTATGTTATTGTGACTAATGCCCTTGGATATCTCTTCCAATATGATCATGCAAACAACATTGTTTAAGGCATCTCCCTTCATGGTAATGCTAAGGCTCTCACCTTGTGATTCATTGATGATAAAAGCATGATTTTTATTCAAAATAATGTAAAAGAGGTGAACAATATGCTAAACATTCTAGAATACTTCGGCATAGTTTCAAGCTTCCAACTAGCAACACATGAAATGGATTTTCTTATGACACATTCCAATCCTCATCTAACATGGATTCTTAAAGAGTGGAAAGAGGTGAAACATGACACTATTACTAGATACCTTGACATCGATTTTGACATTGGTGGTTTTTTAAAGATATATGAAGTTGATTTTTTTTTTAAATCAAGAAAAAATTATTAACTTGGATAACCACTTCTTATCTATTGCTGGTCACATTCTAGTGGCAAATAAAATTCTCTTGACAAGCCATGCTTATATATCATCCTATTGATTGCCTTCTAAATTAAGCTACAATCAACTAAAGCAGCTCATCTAAAATTATCTATGATCCAAACTCGGAGTAGTCAAAAGGGCATGCCCACCACATCCTAGCCATATTGCATCCTCTTTGAAGGACAAAGGAGGCTCGGGTATCATATATACTTTCACACAAGGGGTTTGTCTTTTAGCTAAGTGGATTGTGAGAGTTCTGGAAGGGGATGCTCCTTGGAAGCATTTGATTCATTTTCACATACAAACCACTAGTACAGGTAATTCATGGAACATGATTGATTGGAATGATAAGATTTTAGTAGAATTAGCCCCATTCAACAGCATTTGGAAAGTTGGGCAGCCATTCTCAGCCTAGTCTT
This sequence comes from Sequoiadendron giganteum, assembly GCA_007115665.2. Classification (NCBI taxonomy): domain Eukaryota; kingdom Viridiplantae; phylum Streptophyta; class Pinopsida; order Cupressales; family Cupressaceae; genus Sequoiadendron; species Sequoiadendron giganteum. Next base: position 13,508 of record VCHN02003111.1, on the reverse strand, counting down.
CCCTTATGGCCACCCTACCTGGCAACCTGCCATCTTCCAATTTTCCTAGTCCATGCCTCGTTCCTCAAACTCAGGGGATATTGCTAACTTTATTTGGTCCAATACTGGCGGGCTTAAGTATTACACACTAAGCTCTGACCAGTCAATATTTTGTTGCCTTTTCCATTTTCCATTGGGGTTCGATGTGTTTGTGCGGCACTGGCTATGTTATGGTCATCCAATGACTGAAGCATGCTCTTACAGATTTTGTCAAGGAATTGCAGTGAATTCCAGCTCAGCGTCGTACTTACTCTGCAACAAACTCCAAAACCCACCTGCTATTATTCATTTCCAATGTGCCCAAACTGAATTTCAAACCTGTTTCAATTTCCCACTGTTTCAAGAAATTTAAATTTGAACAGTTTATCTATGCTTCTTATTTTTCCCCAGCGATCTCTACTGGAATACTCATTTGAGCAGAAATTTAGCCACAAAGTAAAGCCAAAGCTACGATTAATTCTCTTAATGATCACACGCAGACAGTCGAGGTCTAAAAATCAGGCGATGATGAACACCGTTGTCACTTTATGATACAGCTTAACCATTGTCATTGATAATTACAGGTTTGTTTCCAGATTCCTCCAATATTTCCCCAACTGCTTTTCCTCTGCTTAGAAAGAATACTATTCATTGGCTCCACCAGATTCTCAATCAGCAAATGCCCCTGTGAAATGCAGTGTTCCAGAGCTACGCACGTCAAAGGTGGAGCCAAAGGTGAATTGCATAGCACTATAGAAAATATAGCACAGCTAGTTATTGAGATCAATTCAGAAGAAGAGACATTTTTCTACAGTTAAGTCGATTTGAGCAAAGTATTAGAACCACATAATCGCATTTCGATTTATTTATATCAGTCTGGACTTGTTTGACAACTACTTTTGGGAGAATGGTACGCATGACGTGGATTAGCTCAGTTATTCAGATTCATTATCATGGATTTCTTAGGGTCAATATTTCTCATATGCAGATTAATGAATGCGGCAACATATAAGTTTTTTTAATTAGTTTCATATGTATGGTTGTCGATATATGATAACTATTTATCAATGTCTTGAATTTTATAGTAAGTTTCATGTTGTGATACGATAACAGTTCATCAATGTCTTGTGTAGATTTGAAAATTATGGAGGTGGACATGATTTCTACGAGAATTGAATGCAATAAATTTTTCATTTATTAGAAAATATAAAAAGTGTATTTTAAAATTTGAAGCTTGAAAATATTTTAATTGATACATGAGTATTTCTTCTTCAAAATAAATTATAATGATTACATTAAATAGAAAATGGACACTCAAAGATGATTAGTTTTTTAAACATATTTAATGCTCATTACAATATCATTTTAACTTTTTATATGTTTAAAGTGTTGATCAAATCACCATAGATTAATATTCAAACGTATATAATATTTTTTCAATCAATACATTAGGTTAAACCCTAATTTCTATTAAATTTTATATATTTTTATATATGTACAATCAAAATATTATTTTATTATTCTAAAATAACTCATATGTTTTACTTATTTATTTATGTATGAAAATGAATTAAATAGTTGTATATTATATTTATATATGAATTTGTTTACTTATAAATGTGATTATGCATACGTAATAATTCATATATTACATTCAAGTAAACTCTTGAAATGTAATAGTTTTTGAATTCAAAGAAATTAAATCTAAAATAAAATAGTTTTATGTTTTATTTATTTATTTTAGGTACATGTATTTAAGTATTTGTGTTAGTTTAATAAATAATTATTGTAGTCACTTAATATCAATCTATCTATTGTAGATAAAATTATTTAAGTAGTGTTTATATTAATATATTTATATTTTATTTAGTAAAAAAATATTGGTTGTTCACAAATAAAATTATTAATTAATAAGTTGTGGTTTTTGGAAGAATAAAAAAATACCTTAAGTAAAAATATATTAATCTTAGGTAAATAAAATAATCTTATGTTTTAGGTGGGGACTTTATATTAAAGGAATTGAAAAATAACTCAAATTGAAAAATAGTAGAAATGTTAAAAACTAGGCTCATTACAAGCTTATTTAATAAGTTTTAGAAACACTTGGAAATGAATGTAAATTTTGCAATGATATACTAGATGATTGTCAATAACATTTGGGGAATGATAGACAAGAAATGACTCTAGGAAAATTCACCACCAACAATTCATCGTTGCAGACACTTGGAAAGGAATGCAAATTTTACCATGATACACTAGATTGATTGTCAATAACATTTGGGGAATGATAGACACGAAATCACATGTCCTATAAGTTATTTAGAAAACAAAAAATGTTGCAAGAAAGAATATAACATAGGAAGATGAATAATCCATAACAATCTAAAATAAATAAACTCATGAGAAGATGTACATATATAGTGCAAAGGAGAGAAATCACTCCTTGAAAAGTGGCATGCAACTCAATAAAAGAGTATGGCTAAATATACATCTAAGAAATCTTATCTTGAAAAAGCAAAAAAATCATGACAAAATATGTCATAAAATATTCTACACTAACAAGGAACACACCACTACTAACATATGACTAGAAAATAAAGCTAATAGAACTAATTGAATGAATTTCATACATCATCCATAATATCACAAAAATAGTTACAACTACAATGAAAATGAGGAAGGATATTAAAAATTTGTAGTTTTGAATATTTTGAGATCATGAATATTCTTAAGCCATAAAAAATTAATTCACTTAGGAGTTTTGACTCCAATACTCAAACCTTGTAAGGTATGTTTTATTTAATTTTTTATATTTACTAAAAGGGAGTTGTCTCATGACAACAACCTAGCTATAAAAAAAGTTTTTCATTTTACTTATTTATATATTTTTTCATGAATTTAACAAATAAAATAGTTCATGAATAAATAATATTATTTTTGAAAACGGATCTAAAGATTATTTTAGGAAAGGTTTTTAGAAATGTATAATAAAAAAATTGCTTCACTCTAAAATATTATAAAACAATTGGTTGATAAAATATTAGAATAATTATTGAGGAGTATAAAGAAATTCTTTTAGGAAGAAGTTTTAGAGATATATTATGAAAATATAATTTTGCACTCAAAAAATATGTTATTGGTCACTAAAATATTGAAACATCAAAAATAGATTTTAATATTAAAAAATATTTTAAACTACATATCCTTATTTATTTATAGAACAATGGGAAACATAAATTAGGTAGAATGGGTCAAAAGAGGATTACTCTTTGAACATCAAATCAAATTTTGCATGTTGTAATCTATATATAATAGAATGGACCTCATCAAATAATTTAGTTTTATTCACAACCGTTTTAATTAATCAAATTTCCACTACTAGATTGATACTTTTCATTTTGATAAAGGAAAATTAAAGCATAAATTAATTTATTTAGTTTATATATATCCAAAAATAAATTATTACGCTGAAAGCGAAAGAAACAAAGGAATATTCATAAACTTTTTGAAGCTTCATTGAAAACAGGCAAGTGGAAGTATGTGATGCTTAAGAACAACAAGCACATAAAATGATTTTTTTTTCTATTTTGCGAAAAAGATTTAAATTAAAAGCTTCCCAATAAATAGTTTTTAATTTAAATACTTTTCGATAAAAATTACAAACTAAGATATGTATGCTTAAATAGTTTTATATATATATTATTAATTAATATATATAAATAGTAAAAATAGTTTTTTATATATATTATTAGTTTTTCATATATTTTATTAATTAATATTATACTTTCAGCGTTCTTTATATACATTATTAATTAATATATGTATGCTAGTTTACTATTAAAATTAAAGAACACATTATTTACTATACATAAAAAATTTATGTAAAAAGAAAGTTAAAAATCATAAATCACATAGTAAAAACTCTATATGTATTGCCTCTAAATATAGATCCATGTTATTATGTAATGGAATTGATGATAATGATCATATCACATTGCTTTGGTGCATAATTTATGTGTATGATTGGTTTCTTTGGTGTGTATATAAATATTATAGAAGAAAAAATGGAAGGTGAGGGTACTCAACTTATTAAATCTACCATTTATAATGTGACCCTAATATTAATTTTTACACAATTAAATAAATTTTAAGAATTTATTTAGAAATTAAAAGTGATAATTATTATTGAATTTTAATGGAAATTTTTGATTTCACAATGAAGATGGCCCCTAAATCCACCATCAAAGAGGTAAATAGTCCATATTAATCTGATAGAGATATTACACCAATACATTCATCTTTCTCCCTTAAATATAACAACCTTTCTATAAAATAATAATATTCAGTAAATAAAAAACCCATAAAATGCCTATCCAAGGTATCCAATTTATAGAGAACTAGGAATGAAAATTTTAATGGCTTTCTGAAACAAAAACTACCAAAATACATAGTATGAAAAATAACTAATACTACGTAAATATCAATCATCATTAAAAAAATTGTGAAAAGGGAAAACATTTCCTACTATGGTGATTAAAAAGTGGTGGTTTTTATATAAATATAATATATAAAAAATTACATATACATAATAATCTTCATAAATAAACAATTTAAGTAAATAGAATATACAACTATTTTATTCATTTTCACATATAATAAATAAATAAAGCATATAAGTTATTTTAGAATAATTATATAATATTGTGGTTCTATTTATATAAAAATATATAAAATTTAATAGAAATTAGGGTGAATGTATTCATTGAGAAAATATTATATGTGTGAATAATAATTAATAATGATTTTGAAAAACAAAGATAAACTGTTCAAATTTAAATTTCATTGAAACAAAGGGAAATTTAGGTAGGTTTGAAACTCAATTTAGGCGCACTGGAAATGAATAAAGGATGGCTTTTGGAGTTTGTTGCAGAGTAAGTATGGTCCTAAGCTGGAATTTGTTGCACTTCCTTGACAAAATCCGTAAGAGAATGCATTAGCCATCGGATGACCACAACATAGCCAGTGGCAGACAAACACATCGAACCCCAACGGAAAACAAAAAAGGAAAAAGACAATTGACCAGTCAGAGCTTAGTGTGTGATAGTTAAGCCCGACCCTGGCGGTCTTCTTTCCATGATGAAGATGATTAGGAGTACTTTCTTTCGGTTTTCTCTACTTCCAAGACCCAGGGACAACTTTGGATCAAAGACTATTTACTTTAGGTGCTTTTTCAGTTCCATGAATCCTTATAGAAGTTGTTTACATCATATGCCAAATAAGTTGCCACCAAAATTGAACTGAGTTGTAGTAGGTAGAGAAGAATTAATTTGGAATCAGGTGTTACCATTGGAGTTATTGGTCTATTTTTTATAGCTGACAAAAAATACAAAATTCGAAAAATATAATAGATACACAAATATTCCATCATCTCCCAACAAACAAAAGCTTGAATTAATCTCCTTTCTTCTTTCACCCCTCAATAATCTAGTAGCCAATTGATGTGTAATAGGCCTATCAATAATCACTTTCATTTAGTGTAATGTAATAAGTAATTACATTAATCAAAAAATATAAATCTTATATTTTTTATTAAATGCAATATATCATATAAAAGTACAAAATAAGGAGTTTAAGTATATTATTGGTATAAAAAATTTGTAAATTGGTTTGATATAAAATAAATTCAATCTAGAGCACCCTTCAAAATTTAAGATTTCATTTTTTCACTAGTTGAAGCTTTATTGTCAAGCTCTTTTGAATATAAAATTCCAAGCCTATGGGTAAGTTTAGATGTGAAACAAACTGGTGCAGGAGCACCCCAAAGTGCATCTAGGAGAGTTAATTAGAAGGTCAAGAATTGGCAATTTGTGTAGGCCACATGTAGCAAACTCCTTCCATTCTTTGATTTTGTTCCTTAGAGGCATTTGAGAGCTTGCATTATGTTAGTGAAGGTCATGTTGACCATTTGTTAGATTGGGGTTTGGCTACAAGGATGACTTAAGACCTTTGTAGACCTTCCTAGGTGTTAGTTTCTTTAAAATTTTGCAAATAAGGCCTATTCGGAAAGCCACAAGCGGCCATGGAATAGTTAGGCTCGAGCTTAACTGATTTGGAAACCTTTATAAGGTGTGTCTCGACCTGTTGGGAGGTTGGAATCTTTTGTAATGTTGAAAGTTCATTAATACTAGTGTGGATAGTGAGAAGAATATGTAATTTATGTGTTTGCTTTGAATTTGTGTGATCAGGAGCGATCATGGCTCTGTAATTTTTTGTAGCTTATAGTGTAGCTATGTTCTAAGCTTTGTGTGGTGGTAATTAGTTTGTGTGATCAGTTTCCAGGCGTTGTTTTTGTAGTTAATTTGTTTCTTTTAGATTGTTGTTCTGACTGGCAAATTGTAAATTATGGAGTTTTAGTTACATTCCCACTGTACTTTGTGTACGATCCTTGGGAACTATGACTAAGCTCCATGTCTGCATATAGATTAGGTTTAGGAGTGGTTGGGAGTCAGGGAATCATGGAGAAAGTCTTCTCCTAGGTGAGCTTGACAGTGCCCGGTTAGGAAAGACAGGAAGTGCAAAGCACTTGGTTTGCAGGGGTGACCTTTCCCTATCAAGTCATGTGGTGGAGAGGCAAATAGGTGCCTTGCAAAGGCTTGGTGTGAAGAAGGAGGCTTCACCAATCCATTTGAATGGAGAGCAAGCTAACAGTTCACTGTGTGGTCAGGAAATGGCTTAAAAAGGGCCTAAATTGCTAAATGGAGGGTTATGGCTGTGTACAGTCAGATGAGGATGGAGACCTCTAGAATCTTTGAGGGATAGACACTAGGACCAAGAATCCTAAGAGAAGAACCTACATTCTTTGGAGAATTTTAGACCTCTAACCTGATTTCTCAGAGTTGGAGACCTAATAGGGGCTCTTGGCTAGTAGCCTTTTTAACCCTAGATGAGGGTTTGTGAGAGCGATGGCCAAAGGAAGTAAGGTGGACTCCCTAGAACCATATTGGAATGACGTGAACCTATTAGAAGCATTCCCACACCCCTGCAAAGATCAAACTAAGTATTGAGGTTGGGTTAGCCTTTAGGGAAGATTAAGGGCTAAGGGAAGAATAGAAGCATTGCACCAAGGGTGGCTTGGTAGATTGGAATTGAGATGGTAGTGGGGTTGGCCAGGAGATCCAAGGGTACCTAAACATGAGGTAGGTCCTAAAGGTTAAGGTGGTTAAGACACCAAGGAGATCTTGCTAGCAAAGATCTAGAGCATGGAACAGTGATTGTTCCATCCAACCCTACCCCATCAGATTGGTATCAAAGCAAGTTAAAGATTTGGGATAGAATTTTTTATGTCAAACCTTGAATCCAATGGTTCCACAACCATGGTGACAAACATTGAGCTGGAAAAGAAGGTCAAAGATCAGGAGGAAGATAATAGGAGGTTGAGAGAAAGATTAGCTCAATTAGAGCAAGCATTGAGCAATGTGCAAATCAAGGCTGATGAGGTCAGTGATAGATTGGAGGGCATGGTACCAAAGAGGGAAGAGGTTGTAGAGGAAGACAAGACCCCTGAACCTGACCCTATTCTACAAGAGGATCCTTTCTTGAAGGCATTGAAAGCTTTGAGTGGGAAAGCACTTGAAGGTATACCACTGTTCAGTAGCAAATTGGAGGTTGACCTAGTCCTGGATTGGATAGAAGGCATGGAGAACCATTTTGAATGTGATGGAGTCACTGAAGCACAGAAGGTGAAGGTGGCCAAGTCTAGATTGAGAGGATCTGCCTTGACATGGTGGAAATTCATTCAGACAAAGAGGGAAAAGGAAGGCAAGAGGCCTATTTCAACTTGGAAAGGTATGGTGGCAAAAGTGAGAGAAGCATATATACCAGATGATTATGAGATTCAGTTACACAAGAAAATACAAAGCTTGAGGCAAAGAGACCAAGATGTGAACACTTACACTGAGGAGTTTCAAAAACTTTGTATGAGGTCCAATGTTTTAGAAGATGAAAGTCTCAAGGTGGCTAGGTATCTTAACAGCTTGAAGTGGAATATCCAAGAGGAGATGACTCTTCTAGTCCTAAGACAGTACACCAGTGCTATCAATTAGCTATTAAGATTGAGGAAAGAAGCAAGAGGAAACATGATCAGGCTTCTAAGAGTAGAGGCAAAGGCAGAGATCAAAGGGATCAAAGAGGACATAAAGGTGGCTACCAAGGTAGAGGAAATGAAGAAAGAAACCAAGGTGAATCTAAACTCACAGAGCATGGAGGTGAAACATCTTCTAGAGGAGGTTATGGAAGAGGTAGAGGTTCTCAAGGAGGATCCAATAGAGGAAGAGGAGCAGGCAAGAACAATTCATATTTTGCTAATATGAAATGTTACCATTGTGGTCAAGTAGGACATCCAGCTTATAGGTGCCCAAAGAAAGTATCTTCATCTAATACTGAGAAGAGGGTGGCATATGCTCAAGAAGACACCATGAGTACTAAATCACCAAAGGTCAGCCACATTGAATCTAAAATGGGGGAGAATCTGATGTTTAGGAGAGTTTTGATCAAACAACTGGTCAAGGAGGAGCCAAAACAAAGAAGAGCTCTATTTAGAGTGAGATGCAAGATACTTGGGAAAGTATGTAAGGTTATTGTAGATTCAATTTCAACAGATAACATCATCTCAGAAGAGGCATTAAAGAAGTTAAAATTGGAGAAGGTACCCCACACTAACCCCTACAAAGTAACATGGTTGAACAAAGGGCAGAGTGTTCTTGTCAATGAGAAAGTAACGGTGGAGTTTTCCATTGGAGGGTACAAGGATAAGTTAATTTGTGATGTGTTACCCATGGATGCATGCCATCTACTATTGGGCAGACCGTGGCAATATCACAGAAGTGTCATGTATGATGGGAAGGAGAATACTATTTCTTTTAAAAAGGATGGGAAGACATTTAAGTTGCAGCCACTGTCAGAAGAAGAAGAAGGACAGTCAAAGACACCAAGTGTCCTATTAAGCAGTGGCAATGAGTTCCTTAACAACCTACATCAAGGGGGTGAAGGATATGTGATCATGTTGCAGTCCAAAGAAGAAGACAAGACTGAAAAAACAGTCATACCCGGAGCAGTTCAAAAGTTGCTTGAGAAGTATAAGGATATTGTGAGTGATGGTGCACCTGCAACTTTACCTCCAAAAAGGGCCATTAGTCATCAGATTGACTTCATACCTAGAGCTTCATTTCCTAACAAAGCAGCTTATAAGCTTACACCGGATCAGAATCTGGAGGTAGCTAGACAAGTGTAGGAGTTATTGGATCAAGGATTGATTAGGAAGAGTATCAGCCCATGTGCAGTACCAGTGGTCTTAGCAACCAAGAAAGGAGGCAAGTGGAGATTATGCACTAACTCTAGAGCAATAAATAGAATCACAATCAGGTATAGGTTCCCTATTCCTAGGATTGAAGACTTGATGGATTGTCTTGGAGGAGCTCAGTACTTCACCAAGTTGGATCTCAAGAGTGGATACCATCAGATCAGAATCAAGGATGGAGATGAGTGGAAGACAGCCTTTAAGACAAAAAATGGGTTGTATGAGTGGAGAGTTATGCCATTTGGCCTCTCTAATGCCCCTAGCACATTCATGAGGCTCATGAATGAAGTTCTCAAGGACTTTATAGGGTTATTTGTGGTGGTATATCTTCATGATATACTCATCTTTAGCAAGACAATAGAAGAACGCCTAAAGCATGTGGATTTGGTTCTTAGAAGATTGCAAGAGGAGAAGTTGGCCATCAACCTAGAGAACTGTGAGTTTTTCAAACAAGAGCTTGTATATTTGGGTTTTGTAGTGTCCCAAGGATCATTGAAAATGGATCCAAGCAAGGTGGAATCTATCCTAAACTGGCCTACACCAACCACAGGGACTGAGGTAAGAAGTTTCCATGGATTGACTCAATTTTATAGGAAATTCATAAGAAACTTTAGTGGCATATGTGCACCAGTCCTAGAGACAATCAAGGGTGGTTTGAAAACTAAGTTTGTGTGGACTCAAGAAGCTGAGAAAGGTTTTGAGAAACTGAAACAAGAAGTGGCAACTCAACCTATTCTCTTATTACCAAGCTTTGACAAATTGTTTACTATGGAGTGTGATGCTAGTGGAGTTGCAGTAGGAGGAGTGCTTAGTCAAGAAGGCAGGCCCATAGCTTTCTTCAGTGAAAAGCTTAATGAAGCTAAGAAGAAGTATTCAACCTATGATCTAGAACTTTATGCTTTGGTTCAGTCACTTAGGAAGTGGAGGCATTACCTTCTACCCAAGGAGTTTGTGGTCTTTACTGACAATCAAGCACTTAGTTATATCAACACCCAAGAGAAGTTGAGCAATAGACATTTGAAATGGATGGAGTACATCCAAGCTTTTACTTTCACCATCAAGCACAAGAAGGGACAATTGAACAAGGTAGCAGATGCATTGAGTAGAAGATTGCTGACAGTGCAAGAGATACAAATCAAGAGCATTGGAATAGAGAGCTTCAAGGATCTCTATGGAGAGGATGAAGATTTCTCAAAGGCCTACAAGGTATGTTCTGACTTTGAGAATCATTTTCATAGCCAATACTCAGAGTACACTTTGCAAAGTGGATTGTTGTTTAAAGGGAATCAGTTATGTGTTCCAAGAGGTTCAATGAGAGAAAACCTCATTCAGGAAAAGCATAATGGAAGTCTTAGTGGACATTTTGGCATCAACAAGACATTAGAACTAGTGCAAAGGTTCTACTATTGGCCTAAGTTGTCAAGAGATGTCAGGAGGTATGTGGAGCAATGTGTAGTGTGTATGAAAGCTAAGGGAGGAGCTAGTAATGCTGGTCTATATCAACCCCTACCCATTCCTAACAGACCATGGGAGTGTGTTAGCATGGACTTTGTGGTAGGACTCCCTAAGACCAAGATAGGATTTGATAGTGTCTATGTGGTGGTAGATAGATTTAGCAAGATGAGTCACTTTATCCCTTGCAAAACCACTCATGATGCTAGCTATATAGCTCACCTTTTCTTTAAGGAAATTGTAAGGATCCATGGATTGCCTTTAAGCATTGTTTCAGACAGGGATGTGAAGTTCATGAGTCACTTTTGGAAGACTCTATGGAGCAGATTAGGTACTAACCTGTCTTTTGGATCAGCTTACCATCCTCCGACCAATGGTCAAACAGAGGTGGTTAACAGGGTGTTAGGTAACCTTCTAAGGTGCCTAACCAAAGAATATGGACAGACATGGCACATGGTTATCTCACAGGTTGAGTATGCTTATAATGACAGTGTGAACCGGACCATAGGGAAGAGTCCTTTTGAGGTTGTGTATGGAATGCACCCAAGGGGTATATGTGAGCTCAGGGATCTAGGAGCTATGGAACATAGGAGTGGACATGCAGAGGACTTCACTCAAACCATGAAAGAGATTCAGGAGCAGGTAAAGAAGACAGTCACCGAGACTGCTCAAAAATTGAAAGACAAGGTAGATATGTCAAAAAAGGATTTGCAATTTGCAGTAGGAGACTATGTCATGGTCCACCTTAACAAATCCAGGTTGCAGAAGGGTACATCAACCAAATTGCAGATGAAAAGAGTGGGACCATGCAAGGTGTTAGCCAAGTATGGGAAGAATGCATACAAGGTGCAGTTACCTGCAGATTTAGGGATTTCACCAATGTTCAATGTAGCTGATTTGATCAGGTATAAGGGATCAGTCAATGACATGGATCAGACCAATAGGGAGATCTTCAAAGATGTCAGCAACATAGCCTTACCCACTCCAAACAAGCTACAAGCAGAGAGGGTCTTGGAGTCAAGAGTAAAGAAGTCTACAAGGCATAGAGTGTATATGGAGCACCTCATCAAGTGGAAGAACAAACATGAATCTAAGGCTACATGGGTGGATGAAGCTCAGTTGAAGAAGCAGGGAATTGACCCATCTCTAATCTCTCCTCACATTCCTTAAAGTCTATGCAGAGGGGGAGAATGGTGTAGGAGCACCCCAAAGTGCAACTAGGAGAGTTAACTAGAAGGTCAAGAATTGGCAATTTGTGTAGGCCACATGTAGCAAACTCCTTCCATTCTTTGAGTTTGTTCCTTAGAGGTATTTGAGAACTTGCATTATGTTAGTGAAGGTCATGTTGACCATTTGTTAGATTGGGGTTTGGCTACAAGGATGACTTAAGACCTTTGTAGACCTTCCTAGGTGTTAGTTTCTTTAAACGTTTTGCAAATAAGGCCTATTGGGAAAGCCACAAGTCGCCATGGAATAGTTAGGCTCGAGCTTAACTGATTTGGAAACCTTTATAAGGTGTGTCTCGACCTATTGGAAGGTTGGAAGCTTTTGTAATGTTGAAGGTTCATGAATGCTAGTGTGGAGAGTGAGAAGAATATGTAATTTTTGTGTTTGCTTTGAATTTGTGTGATTAGGAGCGATCATGGCTCTATAATTTGTTGTAGTTTGTAGTGTAGCTATGTTCTAAGCTTTGTTTGGTGGTAATTAGTTTGTGTGATCAGTTTTCAAGCATTGCTTTTGTAGTTAATTTGTTTCTTTTAGATTACTGTTCTGTCTGGCAGACTATAAATTATGGAGTTTTAGTTACATTCCCACTGTACTTTGTGTACGGTCCTTGGGAATTGTGACTAAGCTCCATGTCTATATATAGAATAGGGTTAGGAGTGGTTAGGAGTCAGGGAATCATGGAGAAAGTATTCTCCTAGGCGAGCTTGACAGTGCCCGGCTAGGAAAGGCAAGAAGTGCAAAGCACTTGGTTTGCAGGGGTGACCTTTCCCTGTCAAGTCACATGGTGGAAAGGAAGATAGATTCCTTGAAAAGGCTTGGCATAAAGGAGGATGCTTCACCAATCCATTTGAATGGAGAGCAAGCTGACAGTTCACTGTGTGCTCAGGAAATAGCTTAAAAAAGGCCTAAATTGCTAAATGGAGGGTTATGGTTGTGTACGGTCAAATGAGGATGGGGACCTCTAGAATCTTTGAGGGATAGACACCAGGACCAAGTATCCTAAGAGAAGAACCTACATTCTTTGGAGACCTTAAGACTTCTAACCTGATTACTCAGAGTTGGAGGCCTAATAGGGGCTCTTGGGCTAGTAGCCTTTTTAACCCTAGATGAGGGTTTGGTGAAAGCGATGGACAAAGGAAGCAAGGTGGAGTTTTTAGAAACAAGTTATGATGGTGTGAACCTGTAGGAATCATCCCCACACCCCTGCAAAGAACAAATTGAGTGTTGGTATTAGTTAGCCTTTAGGCAAGATTAAGGGCTAAGGGAAGAATAGAAGCATTGCACCAAGGTTGGCTTGGCAGGTGTGAATTGAGATGGTAGTAGGGTTGGCTAGGAGAACCAAGGGTACCTAAGAGAAGTCCCTAAAGGTTAAGGTGGTTAAGACACTAAGGAGATCTTGCTAGCAAAGATCCAGAGCATGGAACAGTGATTGTTCCATCCAACCCTACCCTATCAA
>VCHN02003394.1:0-14234 GCA_007115665.2 Sequoiadendron giganteum | reverse complement strand
GATGGTCAATACATGGCACTCTTCACACGCTCGACTAGAGAGACCGCATGGGGACCGCTTATTCCAATAGATGAGGTAGTTTCCTCATTCAGATAGTTAGTGGCTTGGCCATGGCCATATGATTAGGGGTCAGCAGATGCAGGGGTGACTCTAGCGTACAAAGCATGGTTTAGACTGCTAGTGAGATTGACAGTTCCTAGGACAGTGCTTCCACATCGGAGGCCCAGAGGTAGGTCAGTAGGCAGAGGTCAGGGAGGTGTAGCATTGGTGTAGCTGGCAGTAGGATAGGATGGGCAGCCCCCGGTAGTCCAACAGTAGCAGCCAATAGTACAACCGGTAGTACAGCCAACGGCATAGCCGGATCCACGGGATGCACAAATTCAGTAGTTGCAGGGCTAGGTACAGGTTCTGACAGCTGAGTGAGATGAGGCCTGGCAGCAAGTTGCTGCAGTTACAGCAGAGAGAGATTTGGCACGATCCAACAGGGATCAGGAGATTGGCCGACAGAGACAGTTAGAGAGTGTTGCTTCCACATCTCGAGACCGATCAATTGACATTCGGGAGTACAGAGAGGCCATCAGAGAGGCCGAATATTATCGGCAACACTACCGATAGGCAGTACCATCAGCCAGCAGAGTTCCAAATTTCTCCTAGCAGACAGGGAGGTGGCCAACAGAGGATCACGGTGAGAGGCAAGTAGGGGAGGGTGACGGCCACAGTCAGCAGGGCTAGCCCTTTTGATCACAAGATAGTTTGCTCCATTTTTTATTCACAGGTTACGCTATTTTGTCTTTATTGTACCATATATTTGATGTACACTTGATCCGATTTGTATCATAATAGTATTTTTTGATGATATATATGAGATGATTCGCCCTTTATGATATGTATGGTGCACATGTATAATATGCAAATGTATGATGCTATGAGATGTTTCTATTCTTATGCTTATGTGATGTAATGTATGCAATGGATGCCTTTCTTTTTGTATATTTTCTATGCTTTTTAAAGATGATCCTATGGATGAGATGTATGTTTATGATGGTGTAATGATATGCAAATGGAAATGGATGCAAATGATTATGTATGATGTAATGATGTAATGTTTTTTTAAGATGCTTAGAATAACAAATTTATATTATTCCTCATAACTTAAGATAATGATATGATGCAATGTGCTTTTATGTTAATGATCTAGTGGATGCAGGATGTATGCATTGGCGATGTTTTGATTACTATTATGATACTATGTTAGTGTGGAAGGAAGATAGAAGAATTTAGAATTAATGAGTTAGTTAGGATGGTGATGGTGATTTGCATTGCTAGGAATTGGGATTTTCAAAGAGGTCAATTGCGTTATGTTTGATAACACACATAGGTATGATGCATCAAGGTATAAAGGACCAGGATGGCATTGTACCTAGTGTGATGGACTTTGACTCGACAATCAGATAGGAGTATTTTTGTTCATACTTAACATACATACTTCATTCAGGATGTAGTTCAGATATTCTAAACATCTTAGACCAAAACATAGAAAAGCAAGCTTTCCTATGTGGTCAACAAGATATCTAAAACATCCTCTCTACAAACCAAACAAAATATATATGACTAAGTTATTTTACAAGGGTATCCCACAAGCATAACAGATAAAAAGATAATGATCATTGCCCCCATTTCTTTCTCTCTAAACCTATTTTATCTAGGCATCATTGAGAGGTCCTTGAAATGAGTGTAAAATAAGATAAGTCATAAAGACCAAGATAAAGTAAACAAACAAGCTAATGTTCTTCATACCGCTAGCCAAGACTAACTACTATGAGGGGTACCTAATGCTTATGTCCATCACAGGAAGGCTTCGTCCTAGGACATGTTGTGATCAGGGTTTGGTGGGACTAATTTGCGTGATAAGCTATTGATACTCTGAGTTGACCAACTTGCTTGCTTACTAACTTAGACATCTACGACTTTTGACGATTAGGTGCTCATTTTGGAACCTGCGAGACTTGTTTCTGATTGACTCACCAAAGGGTGAAGGTGATGATTGATTTTATTATGAGTGATGACAATCACGGGTGAAAGCAAAATGAAATGGATGCACCATTTTGGATTTTCAGATATTTTGAGGCTGTTTTTGGTATTTTTGAGATTTACGACTTAAAGGACTAACTTAAAGATCTATCCTAGGGGTCTCGGGCGTTGATCCATAGATTAGCCTTGCCTACATTATACATGCAAAGACCACGTAGTTTGCTTGGCGACAAACTAACTTGATGATCGAATGGACAAACGGATTGCCCCTTTTATTGCTTAAAGGATTGACTTAAGATGCAGACTAGATGGGCAAACGGATTGCCAATGCGACAGACGCCTAAAGGACTGACCTAAATGTCTCGAGGGATGATCAAAGATCAACCTTGCCTACGTTCAAGCTTAGAGACGACGTAGTTCGGACAAGGTGAAAAAATGACAAGACTCAATGATGAATTTTTTGAAGATTTTCTGATATTTCAACATGTTTTTGGATTTTTGATGATTTTGATGTTTTTTGAATTTTTGATGAATTTTTTGGATGTTTTTGAAATTTTTGACATTTCGAGAAGATCCCAAGAATATACACGACTTTGATCTGATGTCGATATAGGAACATGCCTCCACCATGGTGCGATGGACTACTTCGATGAAGGCAGGATGAACAGACCTTAGGAATATGTCAAGTAGTACCACGGTGGAATGTGATATCAGCTCAAGCTATGGTATGAATGCGAGCAGATGGGTGGATGGATGATTAATGAAATGTAATGGAATGGATGAGTGAGTCATGTAGATCCTGGTGTATGGAGAGTTCTTTATTTATGCTTGACGCCTGTTTGCCAGGTTTTCATCAAGGTACTTGTCCAAAGTGCCACCGAAGTGGTTTTCACTAGAGGACGATTTTTTTCTTTACTGTTTTCAATTATTTTTCTGATTTTTTGGATTTTTGCATTTTTGCATTTTTTTGTTGTCGCCAAGACACCTGTTTGCCAGGTTTTCATCAAGGTAACCGTTTTTTTAGGACTTTTTTTGATTGTTTTTGTATTTTCTGATTTTATACCTTGCAAGTGCTTAGGCATAAAACTTTTTGAGGTGAGAACTGTTCATGGGCTCTTGTAGAGGCTTATCTTCTAGTGTTGACAACTAATATGCCCCTGATTTGTAGCTTACGGTGATGATGAAAGATTCCAGCCAGTTAGGTTCAAAATTTCCTTTTGTATCCGGGTTGGGCACATTCTTTTGGTTCTCTTTTAACACAAGGTCACCAACTTGGAAGGTGTGTTGCTTGATCTTCTTGTTGTAGCTCCATTTCAGATGATTCTGGTAGACCTGTAGATGATTTAGGGTGTCCATGCACTATTCATCCAGTAACTCCAGACCATTTAGTCTTGTGACCTTGTATTCCTCATTTGTGATGAGGTTTTGCAATGATATCCTTAGTGATGGAAGCTCAATCTCAATAAGGAGGATGGCTTTTGATCCGCAGACTAGGGAAAATGGGGTGGCGCCTGTTGGCATGTGGATACTGGTGCGGTAGGCCCATAAGGCGGGGTTTAACTACAAATGCCAGTCACTACCGAAGTCATTGACTATTTTCTTAAGGATCTTCAAAATAGTTTTATTAGTAGCTTCTGCTTGGCCATTGCCTTGTGGGTAGTATGGGGTGGAAAAGTGGTGTTGGATTTTGAATTTTTCACACAAATCATAGGCATCTTGATTCTTGAAGGGTGTCCCATTATCAAAGATAATGGATTAAGGAAAACCGTATCATTAGATGAGGTAGTTCAGGATGAACTTGGATATCTATTTACTTATGATGCAGGTCATGGGAATTGCTTCAACCCACTTTGTGAAATATTCGGTGGTGGTGATAATGAACTTGTGGCCATTGGATGAGGTGGGCAAGATTTTACCTATGAGATCGAGCCCCCATTGTGAAAAGGGCCAAGGTGTAACTCTTGAGCTGGTGCATGAATGAGATTTCCATGTTGCTGGCATTGTAGACATCTTCTGACAAAGTCTTGTGCCTCTCTTTCCATTGTCGGCCAATAGTACTCGGTTCTTAGCAAATTCTTAGCCAAGGTTATACCACTCGAGTGCGAGCCGCATGTGCCATTGTGTACCTCAATTAAAGCAGTCAAGGCCTCCTCAAGTTTTAAACAATATAGCAGGGTTCCATCGATACTTCTACGGAAGAGGGTTTCTCCTAGGATGACAAATCGTAAGGACCTTTTGACAAAGGTTCGCTTTAGGTTCGGGGTAATGTCAGCTGGGAGGATTCCTAACCTTAGGTAGGTGTAAATGTCATGGTACCAAAAATCACTAGGACCAATGAGTTCACACGCGTGTTCTGATTCTGGTAACTCAAAACTTGGTACGAGAAGCTGATCTACAAGGAATTCGCATTTTGAGACGTTGCAAGGGATATCTAGCAAGGATCCGATCGTTGCCATTGCATCAACTGCTCTGTTGTTTGCTCTCGGTATTTGCTCAAAGGTGATGTTGATGAATGATTCCTTGAAACTTTCTACCACCTTTTTGTATGGTGCGAGCTTATGATCTTTAGTTTGGTATTCCCCGTTGACTTGGTTAATGATAAGCTGTGAATATCCATAGAATTTTAATGCCACAATTCGCCACTGTGCCACAATCTTGTGACCTATGGTTAAAGCCTCGTATTCTGCAATGTTGTTTGTACAGGGGAATGCCAACTTATATGATCTGGGTATACAGTCCCCTTGGGGGGTGATGACGAACACACCGAATCCTAATCCATGTTGCGTATGGGAGCCATCAAAGTACAGTTTCTAGTGGTCGGCTGCACTGAGATTGAAAAGGGACTCATTTGGAAATTTTGATATGAGTGGGTTGTCTGTGTAGAGGGGAGCTTCTACTAGCTGGTCCGCAATAACTTGTCCTTTGATCGCCTTTCGCTCGATATATTCAATATCATGTTTAGATAATATCATTACCCATTTAGCCATTCTGCCTGTAAGCATAGCTTTTGACAATAGATATTTGAGGGGGTCTATTTTGGCAATTAGCTTAATTTGATGAGCTAACATGTAGTGTCTAAATTTCTAGGTTGCAAATACCAGTGCTAGGCAAACCTTTTATATTGATGTGTAATTGAGCTCATGCCCTACCATTGTTCTGTTGGTATAGTAAACTGCCCACTCGGTTCCCTTTTCATCATGTTGGGCTAAAAGGGCACCAAGGGCGACCATTGTTGTTGAGATGTATAGAATCAATAGTTTCCCTACGATCGATGGTATTAATACAGGTGGTGTAAGTAGGTATTCCTTGATCTTTTTGAATGCTTGTTCACACTTGTCATCACACCTGAATGCGACTCCCTTGTGGACCAAATGTGAATAGGCTATTTGTTTATCTGCTAGTTGTGCTATGAATCTTCTGATGGACTGGAGTATACCTTTTAATCCCCTGAGTTGCTTTAATGTTCTCGGTGCCTCCATATCAAGGATTTATTTTACCTTTGTGGGATCCACTTCTATCCCTCTCATTGAAACTATGTACCTCAACAAATTTCCTGATTATACTCCAAAGACACATTTCTTTGGGTTGAGTCTAACCTTGTATTTTTCCAACCTATCAAAAATTGCACTTAAGGTCACTATGTGATCCTGCCTTTTCTTTGATTTAACCAATATGTCATCTACATAGTCTTCGACAGTTTTGTGGATCATGTCGTGGAAGATCAGTGTCATGGCTCTTTGGTATGTAGCTCCTGCATTCTTTAGCCCAAATGGCATCACATTCCAGCAGTAGGTGCCCCAAGGACATGTAAAGGTCGTCTTATGCTGCTCCTCTTTTGCTATCATTATCTTATTGTATCCTGAGAAACCGTCCATTAGGGACAACATCTCATGCCTGACCGTCATGTCAATGTTGGGTAGTGGAAAATCATCCTTAGGACATGCTTTGTTTAGATCTCTAAAGTCCATGCAGATGTGGATGCCCCCATTCGATTTTGAGTCTGGAACAAGATTAGATACCCACTCTAGATAGTTGATTAGGCATATGAAGCCAACATCCAGAAGCTTTTGTAGTTCAATCTTAACAAGCAAGGCTATTTGTGGGTGCATTTTCCTCAACTTTTGTCTCATTGGCTTCGCTCCAAGGTAAACAACCAAATGATGAACCACCACCTCAGGATCAAGACCTGGCATGTTGGCGTAGGTCCATGTGAAGTTTGTATTTCTTTCTCTTAAGAATGAAACCAAAAATTCTTGTTCCTCTGTCTGTAGTGTTTGAGCATAGAATGTGATTTGCAGTTCTATTTCCGTTCCCAGGTTGATAGGGTTGCACTGCTCTGCCAGGACTGCTGATTTTTCTTGATGTAAAGCAGTAGGGGGGAGATTGAATCCTTCATCCTTCAGTGCCTCAGAGAGGTTTTCACCATTGGATGTGTCCTTTATTTTTACTATTTTGTGGTTAGAGAGTGCCACAGTGTGGTTTTCACTCCATAACCTTGAGCTTATTCTCGATATTTTCCTTTTGTGACTGAAGGACTCAATCATCTCCCCATAGTATGCTTGGGTGTCTAATGTGATGTTGAAGCCTACTTTATGATCCCCACATGGAACTGTATCCCTTAGTCCAATGAATTCCAAGAGTGCCTCATCATTTTCGAATGAGTCTAGAATTGGTGGTCCTTGTTGATCGTGATCGATGAGTTGCGGGTGTACTAAGGTGATTAAGTGGGTTGGCTTGTTTGACTCAGCTGTGGAGGCACTAATCATTAACAAGGTGGAATCTTTAAAGAGCCTAGGGATACCTGCTATGGTATCATCATTGTCACTACTGGCACAAACATCGGTGATGTCAGAGGTGAAATTATCGAGTGGGTTGCCTAGGCATACAAGTGGTCTAGGAGTGGTTCCTGTTACCTGAGGAGAGGACCTGACTACCCTTCTAGGAGTACCCCTGCCACCTATGGTTATACTCTGAGGATTATATCCAAGGCCAAAGTTCCACATTCTTCTTTCTATAATGATGGGTTCCAACCATCCATCATCGTTTCTTCCAAGGCTTTCGTTCTTGTTATAGCCCATACCAAACATCATTTGCAACCCTCTTTTAGTTTCATCCATGGATAGGGTGGGGGTGGGCCTTTCATCTTGGTATAATATGTTTGAGATGTCTCCCTCATCCACATTTTCTCTACTGAGACCCCCCCAATGGTGGAATCCAGAAGGGTTTTCTCTAACAGTGTGGACAAGTGTTGCAGCTGGCTGAGGTTGTCCATGTGACCTAGGAGATTGTGGTAACTCTCCTACAACAAATGCATTCCTTTTCATTCTATAGTCGCTGCATCCATTGTCCTGGATCATGTTTTTGATTTCGGATATTTCAGGGATGGTGGGTGTCTCTGTCGCAGAAGTGGAAGCGAGGTTGGCTGGGTCGATGTATGAAGTAGATGGCCCTTCATCATTTTTTGGTACTTGGGGATCTTATATAACTTGGCTTCCAAGTTTTTGCAGTAGGAAAAAGGTTTAGGATCCCTGTATATAGTGACCTCCTCATTCTGATGTGAGAACTTGATACATTGGTGATATGTTGAGGCTACCGCCTTCATTCTGTGGATCTAGGGGCGTCCATGGAGGAAATTATATGGTAGGTTTAGGTCGAGGACCTGATAGGTGGTCTCCATAGTTTCCGGTCCCACTTGGATGGGGATTTTGATAGTGCCCTTAGATACTCTTTCTTGGTCATCATACGCCCTTATTGTGATGCTTTTGTTCTTATTAATGGAATCCTCAGTGAATCCCAATTTCCTTATGAGCTTTAGAGAACAGATGTTTAGGCCTGCACCTCCATCCACTAGGACTCGTTTGACTTTCTTTTTATGGATGAGCACTTGAAGGTGGAGTGCGCGATTATGAGATGGTTGCAGGGGGAAGTCTTGGTCAGAGAATGTAATGAGATTTGGGGTAGCGATGTTACCCACCATAGCCTAGAACTACTCTATGTCAAGGGTGGTGGAGACGGTGGATGCAACTAATGCTTCATCAATGATCTTCCTATGGGCAGCAGAGATTTTCAATAGTTCCATGATGGAGATTTGGGCGAGGGTTCTCTTCAGCTGGTCAATGACATTGTAGTCATAGGGAATGGATTTTGTATTAGAAATGGGGGTCTTAGCTGGTGCCCTGACAATGGTAACATTTTTGCCATGTGTGGTGACTCCACATTCGTTGTTGGCTCCTTTGAAATTTATGATGGTGACCATGTCATCGACGCATCCGACTATCTCCTCGTACACTAGATTAGCACTTGCATACTTTTTCTTGCCCTTATTGTTCCCTTGATTATTTCCTTGGTTGTGGTTTGACATTGAATTTGTGTATATTTTCAAGTCTTGGTTTCCAGTTGGTTGTTCGATATTCATGATATTATCTTTGATGAGGTCTTGGATGATGTTTTTCAACCTCATGCAATTGGTGGTGGTATGTCCTTTGATCTTGTGAAAGTTACAGAGGAGATTTTCTTTATACCATGGCGGTTTGGTCATGGGTTCCACGTATTGCTCTAAGTTAGAGATTTTGATCAGGTTTTCCTTGACCAACTTCTTCATTATGGACTCAATCGATTCACCAAGAGACGTGAATTTCCTCTTAGGGGGATACTTGGCTTGGGGAGGTGGTCCTCCTTGATTACCCAAGTTATTGATTTGATTTGTGGGATTTGGTTGTTGTTGTGCTACTATTGCATTTGTCTACACATTGTTGTGATTATGATTTTGCGGTTGATGGGTTTGGATGTTCTGCTTAGGGGCACTGATGACCACTTTAGCATCGACCATGCCGTCTTTCATGATATTTTTATTCCTCGACCATGTTCGAGGTTTATCATTGTAGTTGTTAGATGGGCGGTTATCTTAGGGTGGAGTGAATGTTGATGCACCTCCTCACACAGTAAGGGCTCTTTCGATGTTAAGCACCTTTGGGATCAGTTGATCAGAGGATGTGACGCACTACATTTTCAAGTAGAAAGCCAATTTTTCATCTAGATTGGATATAGTGGTGCAAACTTGTTGTTCTTCTGGCATGGTCCACTTGCTCTGATTGGCCTTGGATCACCATCTTTGCAAGAAGGATGCGAATAGCTCTCCTTTTCTTTATTTGAGTGCGGATGGTTCTTCCAAACTAACATCCGCACCCATATTGAAAGCATAATTTTTAAGGAAAGCTTCCACGATTTCCTCGAATTTTTTAATGCCTGTGGGTAGGCAAGAAAACCATTCCATGGCTGGACCAGTTAGACTACGAGGGAAGAGTCACATTAGATATGTGTCATCATTTGTGACCTCCATGCAATGCACCTGAAATTCCCTGACGTGGTTTTCAAGGTTACCCGTTCCATTGTACTTGTCAAATTTGGGGATCTTGAATCCCTTTGGGAACAATATCATGGTGAGACTTCTGTCAAAAGGATAAGCGCACAAGTTTCCTGGTGTCCTTGTTGTTTTTCCCGCTTGTAAGTCCAACACTTGCTACGAGAGAAGTTTGATTTGTGTTGCAACATCTTTGCTTGGGTCGGGAGGTGGAATGAATGAGTTGTGAGGTGTTTGACGGGTGGGAAGAGTACTAGTGGGAATTTGTTGCAAGCTCTTTTGTGCATTGAAAGCCTGATGGTATGCCTGCATTTGTGCCAACAACGCTTGTTGTTGATCTTGCTGCTGTTGTTCCAACAACGCTTGTTGTTGGTCCACCTGTTGTTGTTCCCATGAAGCCTACTGTTGGTCAATCTGTTGTTGCGCTAGTAAAGCTTGTTGTTGGTCTAGCTACTATTGTGCCAACAAAGCTTGTTGTTGGTCGAGCTGTTGTTGTGCCAAAAAATCTTGTTGTTTAGCTTGTTGTTGTGCCTGAAAGTCTTGCAGGGCTTGTTGGTATGCTTGCAGATGAATTGCTTGCAATTGCGCTTGGTATTGTGCCTGCGCCTATTGTTGAGGTTCTGCTTGTGCTTGAGCTAGAGCTTGAGCTTGTGCTTGTGCTTGGGCTAAGGCTTGAGCTTGAGCTTGGGCTTGTGCTTGCTGCTTTTGCTTGAGTACTCTTTGTTGGTTGGCCTTCTGAAGGGGTTGGATTAGGGTGGTGAATGAATTGGTCATGTTGGGTTTTAGTGGGATTGGTGGTGGAACGGGAATGATGCCAACCGTTGTGGCCGGTGAGAGGGTTATGGTAGTGGTTGGGATTTGGGTTGTTGGAGGGATGGTGGAGATACTCGGTCCTTGAGAGGGTATGCTTTGGGATATTTGAGGACCGGTTGATGCATTTGTCATAGTGGATTGAATGGTCGCCACTTGTTGTTGTGATGTTGCAGGCAAAAAGAGGGAATTCGAGGTGATGTTCACATTACCCTATTTTGATAAACTATCGATGTTTAGGGGAGGAAACCCTAATTCGAGTGGTGATGTGGTTGCAAATGGAAATGGTGGAAGAGATGGTATGCTACCTTGGAAAGAAAATGGATTAGTAACATTGGTTGTTCCAAATAAACCACCTTCTCCTTGTGATAGAGAAGTTTGTATGTTTGATTGACAGGCTGGTGAGGCATGGAATGAAGATGAACTAGCAAGATTGTGGAATGTGAGTGGAACGTATGGGTGTAATGGGTTTATCAGGATAGAGTCATCTGGTGCTGTAGTGATAGCCACCTCTTTGTTAGTCACAAGGCGATGCTGTTGTAACTCTCAAAACATAGCACTTCCTTTGTTCCCAATTGGTGAGGTTGGTGTGATGGCTGACGTGATGTGAGGTATTTCTTGATTGATATTTGACATTGGGGATGCATTTGTAAGAGGCATGTCCGTACTAGTACTTGCGTCAAGGTTGGAAGGGAACTACACCCCTCCTTCTGCTAACGTGTTTAAGTACTTGAACATGGCACTAACAATTCTATGGTTCTCTGGGTTTTGAACCATTTTTATCATTTTAGATTGTGTCATCCCCATGTCTTCGTTTGCGAGGTCCTCTTCATAACTCTCCTCTTGAGGATTTTGTGATGACAAAGAAGAGTTACTTGGGGGATTTCTTTATCCCACAAGGTTTATTTTAGAGGTTATTTTACTCATGTCAACAAAAGTTGATATTTCACTAGTATTTTCCATGTTCTTCTTGTATTGCGATCTTGTTTGAACCATAAAAAATAGGGATTGCTTTATCCTAACCTTTTAGGCTCAAAAGAGAAGAACTAAGGAAGTCAAAGATCAAAGAGGGTGGTAATGATGATGGGATAATGGATGAAGCGAGTGAATGAAACCTTTTGGAGAACTTTTGAAGGGTTATGCTGAAATTGTTTAGGACTTAGATTGATTATGATGGTTTGACTACGTGTATTGAGTCAAACAAGATTGTAGTGAAGTTGTAGTTCCTAGGAAGTTGTGTTATCCTAGGGGAACTTGCACAAGTGGATGAATTAGCTAAGTGAGTTAAGGAAAATGTGATTTGTGAACTAGTAGACCTCAGGAAGTTGCGTTATCTTAGAGGTAAATTCATCCAAAAGTTTTGACTATTTTGGCTAGGTGTGTTAAGCCAAGATAGGGTGATGTTGGTTTAGCCCTTTAAGTTTAGCATGAGTGATTTTTCTAGAGTTCTCAAGAAGTTCGATGATGGGATGAGATTTGATTCGATGAAAAGATGGATGGGGATGACACTTTGATCCTAGACTTGAACCTAGACCCAAATCTTTCTACAAGACCTCGGTGTTGAAGAACACACTAGACTTCCTATGTGAGGAAAGCAAACCTCTCAAAAAGTTCAGGATTTTGTTGGTAGTAGAACACATACAAAGTTAGATTATTCCTTGAAGCCTTTTTGTAGTTGTATACTAGTCTCTCTCTGACTTCAAAGAGCATTTCAAGGCGTTGTTCATGGGCTTTTAGACTTATCCTTTTGAAATTTGGTTTTGGAATCTTGATCTTTCGGGAAATCATTGGGAACAACAAATATGTGGTTCAATTTGTCTCTTTATCTTGGCTTAATGAATTCCTTTCATCAAAGACTATTGCTTGCTTATGTTCCAAACTATATGTATAGTGCCCCATTCTCTTTCTCATCCCACAAGGTCCATTATGTGGAAATTAAGGAAAATAGGGAAAAAGTCTCCTATGTTTAACCTTATTGAAGACAAATGACGATAGAATTCAAACACTTAGAAACCTCTAAGGATAGAAACCCTAGGGAAAGCAAGAGTGCTTAAATTCATCAAAGGTATTTGTCTCCTCAAAGGGGTTTGAAATTTGAAGGTCTTGTGAATGTTCATTTTCAAGTGTTTCCGAGAACCACGCAATGTGTTCTTTTCTTCCAAGCACTTTTACAATCCTAGGATGATGAGGCAATATATTGTTGGGTTCCCACTTGGATGAATCCAACTATGCATATCTTGTGTGAATGGCTAAATGATTGACCACACTGGCTCCCCTCCACGACACACACTTCTCGAGTTAGCCAAGCATTAGTATCCATGAATCTCCCATGGCATACCTTCCATTTCTACAACAAAACCGCATGTATAACGTGGGGCGGCTTTAAAGGACATGACCTTTTGTACCAACAAGATAGATAAGGTTTTGGCCTTTTCCTAAACAAAGGGTTCTAATTCGGGCATTCTGTTCTTGGGGGATTATCCAACATCGGCGAGAGTCCATTTTTGTCCATCTCATCAGAATAATCCTCGTGATTCTTGAACTTTCGTCATAAATCCACACTTATATACCGGTTGGAATTTGCTTGGTTTTAGCGTGTTCCCGGTTGGGTCGTTCCCTTGGGTGAGTACTTTTTACCACAAGGGAGGCCCTCTAAGATAAACAAAAGCGAATAAACATATTCGTAGTTCGATCAACCTTTGTTTAAAAACAAAGGGAGAACACTCACAATAAGTTTACTCACACTCGCATGTTTTGTTCAATTTTAAAATGCCCAAATTGAAATGTTGAGGCAAAATTATATGCAACTTAGTGTCACCAAAAAGAATTTTGATTCTCAAGATCGCCATAAAATGCAAGAGAAGCGCATACACCCTTTTAAATGACACTACTTTGCAAAAAGGATTACAAATCACAAAAAACACATGTTCAATTTTAAACTTCTCAAAGCAATGATGAGTTATTTTTAAGCACCAAATGAAATGTGAGATTTCCTTGTTCATTTGTTAACGTTTAAATAAAATCTAGTATGTTTGTCTAAGGTTCTTTTTAGCCCCTTGGCAACTTTTGAAAAGAAATTTGACTGTTTATTTTAGAACCCAAAAGAAATTTAGTGTCCTAAAATCAATGAACCTATTAAATTCGTTAGAGAGTGTTGGAAAAATGCTTTAGTTTTTAAAAACACTTTATAGAAAATGAGCATGGTGTCATAATAAAAATTTGCTTGTTCTTTTTAAACCCAAAGTGAATTTAGTGTTCCTAAGGCCAAAGTTATTTAACAAATTTCTTAAAGAGTGTTGAAGAACACTTTAGTGTTTAGAAACACTTTGGGTTTGGTGAACATGATGTCATGATGAACTTCTTCCTTTGCTCCATTCTGCAAAAAATGATACAAAACCATAGAGCAAAAAGATAGAAAACAAGGTCAAAGATTAAAAAATCCTAAATTTAATAAGCACATGCCAATTTTAAATCTCACTATTTTTTTGTGACTCAGTTTGTAGAAGCGGTGTAGTTTGGGGTGAAAGCGACGCTATATAGCGCCATGCGGTTGACTTTGGACAACGCTCTGCAGAAACAAAGAGTGCAAAAGCGGCGCGACAAAGGTAAGCAACATAGTTTGGAAGTGGCCTGGTTTGAAAATTTAAATTTTTTAGGCGGGAAAGATGGAGCGGTGGAGTTTGGAGGAAACGCGGTGCGATATGGTGCCATGGTGCTGAAGGCGGTGTAGTATAGCGTCGCGCGAGTGAACGTGGTGGAGTTAGGAATTTGAAAAAGTGACAGGTGGGGAAAAATATGGCGTGGTTTGGAAATTAAGCGCGGGTCAGTATGGTGCCGCTTCTCTGAAAGTGGCGAAGTATTGCGATGCAGTGCTGAATGTGGTGCAATATAGCGCCGTGCGGCTGTGTTTCCTGTGTTTGCAAAAAAAATATCAAAACCGTAGAATTTTTTAAAAATGTGATTGAATTTTTGATTTAGCCCTCCTTCTAGCACCAAAATGTGAACCCCTAATCCTACAAATGCACAAGAGCAA
>VCHN02004054.1:0-12716 GCA_007115665.2 Sequoiadendron giganteum | reverse complement strand
ATATAACCACCAGAGCCAATTTTGTGTTGCCCGTGTTTTTCTAGTCTTGCCTTTGTTGCGTTTGATGTGTCAGGCAGCCTATGAAAAATTTGAAATACGTTAGATTATGTAAAAAGAAAGATTAATCAATATATAATTAAATTGTTGATAGTATTACATACCTTCCTTGGCCCGGTAGTATCTTTCCTTTCTTCTTTTCAGCCTTCTCCTTTCCATCCGACACCAAGTCCTTCCACTCCCTTTCCGAAATCATGGGGGATGCTCGTACTTTCTGTTCTTCTCTAAATGTGACCTATATTGGTCCCTCACATACTTTAGATAGGTATCAACTTTCTTAAGGACCTTGGTTCGGTTGAATGTTTTATCACCGAACAACACAACTAAATGGTTAATGAGCTCATCTTTTAAATCTTGATTTTAGGCATTCCACCGTGTACGTATGGTGGGCCCGAAGAGCTCCAATGAAATATCACTTAGATGTTTATAAAAAACATCATTTCCTGCAATTATAATGTAGGCAAATATTGCCATTTTGTAAATCAATATAATAGGGCGCTATCCCCACTGTTAGCACTTACTTAAAAAAATAATAATAATAATTAAAACATTTTAAAGTACCTAGGACCTTCTCTATCTTTATGGGAATGAAATCCTCGATCACCACAAATATGACCGGCAATGTTCCCGTACTAGTAATACGGGAAGATCTAGGAAATGCTGCTAAAACATCACCAGTAGTAGTGGCCTCTGCATCCATAGGTACTGACACATGTAGTGGCATGTGTTCGCTGCTAGAGGGTGGACTACTGAATGCCTGCATGGTATGTGTTGCCGACATTTCAGATGACAATATAGGCACAGATGATGGGGTCGGATGATGTGTTGTATGCGCAGGAAGATTAGGATTGACACTTGTACAATCCCCTACTTCTCGGGAAACACTTGCAGTACCTTGATCACTGCAAGCAGCATGATCATGAGGACGCAAATAATCCTGTAAAAACAACACATATTTTAGTTAATGACATAAAAGAGTACAAAATATAAAACCATGAATGAACTTATGTTATAATTAAAGATCTCATGACAGCTTACTTCCAAGTTCTGTGCTCTCTGAGACAATATTTTAACCCTTTCTCTTATCTCATCTGTTTGAGGCACTACGAATACCAACTGAAGGATTTCTTGATTGCATTTTTTTTGGGCCTTCCTCATCATATCCACAGGGTTTGTGGAAAATGCGATGTCATCATCGCATAATAGTGACTGCACCTCCATATGGATGCTCTCTTGTACTGCTCGTGCCTTTCCCCGATCAGCCAACTACAACAAGAATATTAAAAACATTATCAAAATTAACCCAATAAACTCATGAAAAAAACATAATAATAAAACATTTTGCTCATATCTAATTTGTACAATTACAATGACGTAAACCTGTCGGATAGAAGCACCTAAAGATGGATCGCGATTTGTGTTCTGGGCCAGAGCCTTCCTCGTATGATCAATGTCCCACAGTGACAAAAATTAAATATAAAAAACATTACCGAAATGAAACCAATAGACTTACGAAAAAAAACATAATAATAAAATGGTATATTGGAGTCATTAATTGGAGGTTGGGTAAAATGGTATATATATAGTACATACCACCCCCATAGTAATTGTGTTTGTATCTAAGCAATTCAAATTGTAATCGATTAGCAACTCTTCCCCTATCATTATTGATTTTATCGCACATACGAATACACGGTTTCCCTCTCACGCCTCAAATATACAATTGGGTTGCTTATTTGTTGACCCAGGTCGTGTACTATTTATAAACCCTGCAATATTCCTTGATGCTTTTGGCCTCCCATCAATGTACCTAGCCACTCCTTTATTTTGATCCTTATCTTTTAGTTGTATATAATTTGTTGATAGTGCATACCTACGCATACTTCGTGTATATCGAACCAGCTGCATCCAATCTTTGTAATTGTAACAGGGTCCAACATACTCCATCAACTCAATAACTTTGTCATAACAGACTTTTATGCCATCCATGCAAAATAGGCCAAAACCATGTAATGTCGATGGTGCTATGCGATATATCCTCTTGTTGACACAAAGATCAGCGTTTATTGGAGGAAGTTCCTTGGGTACCCATTGTTTCCATAGATGTTTGTACCTCAAGGTCACCTCGATGTCGCCTATGCTCTCATCATCATAAGAACATGACCCCCCTTTGATAAGAAAAAATTCCATGCGTTTATAGAATTTTCTTCTAATCTTTTGACCGCTAGTTGATCTCCCTCTTTTAGACCTACTACATGTCTCACTTTCCTCTTCTCTTCTTGAATTTCCCTCGCTTGAGGAAGAAAAATCTGACAAATACCTATTTTGTGGTGCCTGCACTCATAAGGATGTTGGATAAAGTTCTTTCATGGTGATGTGATCTGAAGGTGACATTATGATTAATTTATCATTTCATCGGTAGAAATTGATGGGTTATAAGGTAATCAAGTCTTGATAGATTGCAAGTTATTGTTACTACCGTCCAAATGTGTCCATCACAAATCAAATCTACTTAACGTCTTTGTGCAGAATCTTTGCAAGCATAAAGTAACTTCAAATGATAGTTTGGAGTTAGTTCTTTCTTCTTTTAGCAAGTATTGTAGCTCATTTTTGGAGCTTTCAAGAAAAAGATAGCATTGTAACTCATTTTCATGGACTTGTACTTAGCTGTATTTTTACCTTTCAATTAATAAAAGCAAGCTATTTTTCCTTCTCTCTTGTCTAAACTTAGCCATGAAATAGGACAACCATAAAAAAGGTAGAAAAGTTTGAAGAATGCAGTGATGATAATATTATATCAACCTTATTGGGTTCTTTGAAAGAAGAAGAGAACTATGAAGTTCCAAATCAATTTCTTGTACCACAAGAGCACCATAAGAGTAAGATGAAGGATATGATCACACCAAAAGAGGAAAAAGGAAAAACCAATCTAAAGCTTTCAAGGGGATGTCCTATTAGGCATCTAACTAGGATGGAAACTAGCAATGCATCACAAGTCATTATTGCACCCAAGCATGAGGAATCTATCCTACTATCCTATCCATTTTAAGATAACATGAATGGTAAGTGGATTTGTGGATTTGTTTTCTCCATTTATGAGGCATTGCAATAGTTGGTTAAACATCTATCATTTCTTCATTTCCTCTTTGATGCTCACAAACATATGGAGCATTAAAAGTTGCAAAGAAAGGGTAGCTACTTTCATGAACCAGTTAATGGTTTTATTTAGGTATTCCTTTCCTCAGTTAGTCTAGGTTAGGATAGTTTTTGTTTTAAGTGAATAAGTTTTGTTTGCATAGTTAGTTTGTTTTGAGTCATTTGGTAGGTTGAATAATGTTGGTAGGTGTTATGTGGTGGAGCTTTTATTTTCCTTCCCTTTAGGGTGGTTTTATCTTCATTATTTTTCTACTGGTTTGGTATTTGGGGGTTTTTTATTTCTGGCCGTTGACTTGCTATCAGCAGTACTCAATCACTTAAGTCGTGTTTTATCCCTTTTGGCCGTCACTTCACCGACCCCTTTTACCTATCCTTTCAATTTTGCATTTTGACTTATGCATCCCTGTGGTTTTCGGCCTATTAACCTTTACAACATAGCCTTTGAATTATTTTTTGACCTTGTGGGTTATTTCCCCATTTGCCTAGTGGTCCCCTTTCTTTAAAGTAACTATTTTGCATGTGCAGATTTGTATTAGTCGACGGATGCAGGAACTACGATCTTGACTATTCATCGCACACCTCACAAGGTTTGTGCTTGCATCATAGAAAATGCTGCGAGGCTTGCGAGATGCTACCACCTGTTGTGTAACTTGGTGGGGCCAATTTTTGAGTGTTGATTGATGGACGGGTGATGATGCTGACAGTTGTGTACTATCCGATGCATCTGGGCCATCCCTTGCTGACCTCCCATAATTAAAACTTCAGTTTCAATAATTCTGTGAGGTAGGTGATGTGTTGACGTGGGGGCATCGGTGTTATCGATTAACGAATGAGGTGGGACCCATTCCATGCTGATGTGGTACCTAATGGGAAATATTCTTGCTCGCTTGCTGATTGGAAGGAGGATGTGCCATTTTCAAACTACTGTTGACCAAATTTGGACCGTCTGTCTGGCCAACTGTATCTTTGATCAACGACGTGTTTTCAAACAAACTAGTGTTGTACTATAGCCGTTCTATCTCGCACGAGCGAATAGTAATGGTCAAGTTCGACTCGGCCTACGTAATTAAATGCTAAATAACCAATGGATTGCTATTTTAGTGTTGCATTCTGGTTTATAAGAATTCCTCGATGTTTAGAAAAGCGGCTATTATCTCAGTTCTCCATTATTGTGATAGTTGATGCTTTGCAAAATAAACAGTAAGTGATACAAACGCCTTCTTTTGTAATTTCAAAATATATTAGCGTTGCCTATTGAATAATTGGCGATTGTGTCCTTTTCAATTCCTGGTGAATTGTTAAGCGAATTGGCTGTTAGAGCTTATATAGGTCATTGCTAGTGATTTGTGTGCATATAAAAAAAATAAATTGTAACGGTAGTCGAGAATAGGGTGTAAATGTTTATTTTTCTTTAAGAAAACCCTAGTTCAAATCCCCTTCTATTTAAAATATATGGCATCCAAGGCACGAACTGTTGGTCCCGAGGCTATGCCTAGGGGTTACTCACAAGATATTATTGATCTGTTGAAACCTTCTACGAGCAAGAAGCAAGAAGGAAGGATATTGTTCTATGGACCCGTGATTCATGAAGGTTTAATGGAAAAACAGTGTACAATCCATGATGCTGAATTGTCGTACACTGGTTGGTAGCTCTTTTCCAATTGGTTTGGAAATAGAAATTTGCCTGTTCCTTTGTGTAATCCATGGAGACTGGACTTGGGTAAGCTGGTGGTATCGAATGTCTATGAAGATGTAGACTTATTAAAAGATATTGCTGCAAGGTATGATCCTATAACTCGAATGGTTAGAACACATCTTGGAAAGCCTATGATTAAAGTAACTAGAGAGGAAATTGCAGAGATTTTTGGCTTACATGAATGGAGCCAGGATATGATTCCCATCAAATTGGAGGTCTTCAGGGAAGAACACAGAAACACTAAGGGTTTGATAAGGACATTCCTTTTGATACCCCATTTGGCTGTGTCGGGAAGAGGGAAGAATCAAAAAAAGGTTGTTATTGGCAAGAATGAGCATGAACCTTTCCTGGTAGACTACTTCGCCCCTCATTTCAAGAAGACCATCTGTGCACTATGTCAAGTTTTGGGGATTGACCTGAAGAAGATTGTGCCTATAGAGATAATGTATATGGCTGTCAACCTCCAACACCCTGGTTATAATGTGGTATATGACTTTTCCACTTACCTTGCAGAGAACATAGATTCTGGCTTAGCAGCTTTGAAGCTGGAAAAGAATTGGGTAAAATTCAGATGGTTTTCACTGTTGATTCATATGTTTTTATGTAGGGGTCAGAAGGTATTTAAAAAAGATATGGAGTTGAGGAAGATGGAAGGAGATATTGAAATGCCTGTCCAATATTGGACTAGGGTCTTAGACAAAAATGATCATAAGTTTGATTATGTCACCTTTCATAATATTTTTGGATCTAAGTTAAGCAAGGCTTTAGTTGTTGATCCACCCAGGATTCCAAAAGAAATTCATGACTTTCTAAGACCTATGGAGAGGAGGCCTGAGCTGAATCTAACCCACAATTGGGGTGATATTATCCCCAATCACAATACTACAATCTTCAGGGTCTTTGGCACCAATGCCATCCCATCTATCCTACCTAAAGAAGTTCCTCTCAGACTTGGTTTTGTAGAGATTATGAGGCAATTGGGAGCATCTCAAGATTTCCATTTGCCTGTTGAACACAAGAAAGGAAACTTTTTCCCTGAATATACAGATTTTGTAGATTTTGTTATGATAAAGGGAGGGTGGAGAAATTTACAATTGTTACTCAAGCCATATAGATTGAATACTGTACGCCCTAGGAATTATGATCTTGAGGGTTTTATCTCCCAAATGAAGGCTAGACATCGGACTAGAACCTTTGTTCACAATTTCTACTATCCTGAAGATATCATTAAGAATATTTTTGATGAGGACTTATAGGATGAGAGAAAGGCAATGTACATTGCCTATTCAAAAATGGTAAGAAGTAAACAGGAGAAAATACCTAGTTTTGATCTTGTACCTGATGCTAAAGATGAGCTCAGTAGGGAAATCTATGTTCTTGATAATTTTGAGAGCATAGTAGGAGTCTTGAAGGAGGAAAGGATTGTAGAAGGAAAGGGAAAGTCACATGTTACTGAGCAGCACCCTGAGATAAGAATCGAAGAAAGGCCTACCTACCAGCCTCAAGGGAAAATAAAAGTGTTTTCAAGAAGGAAGAGAAATAGGATAGAGGAAGTTATGATGAGTGGTGCATCATCCATCCTAAGGAAATTAGTATCTGGTATTATTGATCTGGATTCACCTCCGAAGAGTTCAGAACAGATTAGCACATCATCACCAAAGAGGCCTAGAACTGATAGTATGGGGGATGTTGGCCAGAAAGGTAATGATGAGGAGGATATTATTGTAACTCCAGATGAAATAAATCCAGAAATTCCACTAGATTTGACTGACATTGCAATGAGCTCAGGATCCATCACCCTAAGATTGGGAAGGATGAGATTAAAGGAATTACAAATAGTGATGATTTGAGAATGGAAGCCTGCAAAGAATTCATGATGGATGACTCTTTTATCCATACCCGTGCTTTTGAAGATTTTGTATGGAGAGCTCATCTCTCATCTTATACTGAGCAGGTAGCACATGAGAGAAGTTTGCACCCAAAGCTTCCAGAGCAAGTAATTCAGTCAAAGGTCAGAGTACAATTGAAGGAGACGTTTAAGGAAATCACACCAGAACAGGGCAGAACATTGGTTCAAAAGTGTGGGATATTGCTACTCCCTGAATGGGATATTGTTGATGCTATAGTATTTGATACAGTAAGAAGGGAAAATAAACCGCTTCTTGCAATAGAGGAGGAGGCGGCATTAGCACTTAAAGGATCAGCTTTCAGTGAAGAGTGGGATTCTCTGGCAATATGGTCACTATCTACAGGGTCTCGAAAACCTATTGTCGCTGAAACATCCAATTTTAGTGGTCATTTGATTGTGAAGAGAGTTGTTGATACCCCTGCCTTGGAGGCTGTTGACATGGTTGTGAATGTTGCCAAATTTACTAGGGCAACCGTGGAGGATTTAACTAAAAACCAAGATACTCTGAGGAACCAGTATAATGACATTATTATTGAGTATAATAAAAGTCAGCAAAGGGTGGCAGAATTGGAAACAGAAATGGCCTTATTAAGGCAACAAATGGAAATCTTGAGATCCCAAAAGCAGGTTAGCTCTAGCCAAATTATTGCTGACCCACCAATTGATCAACCCCAACCTCCTGCATAGGTTCAATCTTGGGCTATGGTCCCATATAATATGGGACAAGTACCTATTGCGGTTGAGAAGGCCAGTACCTCGAGCGAAGATCCTTCTAGGGAAAAGTTACTCCAGTAGATTGAAGAATATAAGGAGATGGTAAATCAAATCTGGGATGCAGCACGAAGGAATAATTCAGAAATTGTTGATACTGTGTTAAGGCATCTACATAAACGGGTCCAGAGTAAGCTAAATGGTGTTCATGCGAATTATGCCTTGATGCTGCAAGCACTTGAATTGTTTCCAAGGGACAGAGAATTGGCTATCCCTTTGCTAAATAGATGGGGCCCTAGAATGGAAAAATTGAAATTTATGGGAGTTGGAGCAAAGCAGCATGGGAATAAGTATCCTGCAGTCATGAAAACATATCAATTTGTTAAGACTATTGTTGAGAAAAAATTCCAGGGGTCTACTACTCCTATGGAGTCCAAAATCAAAGCACTAAAGGATATTTATGATGGAAAAGATTTGACTCCACTACCTCATATTTTGCATAGTCAGGATAGTGTCAAGCCTTTGCAGGAGTGGAAGGAGCAAATGAATAATATAATGACTGCCCAAACTCATGAGATATGCAAAAATGCTGATATTCGCATGTTGGAGAACACTTTAGAGAAGTTATCACTTGTCATTAGTTTCTTGGAGAATTTTGACAAGACAGCCACGTCATTAATGATAAAGTATGTACCTTATTGAAAAATGGTGGACCGGGTGGTGGCTTTCAATTGGCCGTCGGAGGAAGATTTTGAGTCATGGAAAAAGATGTTTATTGATGAACTTGAATTATAAATAATGGGGATGAGAGCTGCAATTTGGTCATGTAAAATATAGGTCTGGCCTACGGTATTATATTTTGAAATGCATTCTCTTCCCGGATTCAGGTACAAATTGCACAAATAAAATCAACACATGGAGCGGTTAAAAGATGCTATGGTGTCAGGGAATCAATACTTGGAACCACGCTTTCCTTTCCTCCGTAACAAATTAATCATCATTTTGTTTTAAGCTTTTCTTCTCTTACCAAGCAAATGATGTAAAGATAACTGATTAGGAATTAACGGTCCAGTAAAAAATGGACATGTGTATCCTCTGGCCTAAAGCTTGTTTGCTCCCTTGTTTTTATAAAAGGGAATTCTGGGCCGAGGAATAGGTCTATTGAAATTACTTAAGATACGTAAGAGAAGAATCAAGTAGAGAGAGAGAAAAGAATATGTCCAGTTTTTTGAAGCTTTGAGTCTATTTGGGAACTTAGTAAATCATGGGGTTTTGGAGCATACTTATGCAAATCTTGTGATTGTTTTGAGTCTATTTTCTCTCCTATTGTAATAATTTGCATGAATTTTTAATGAAAAGTCTATCAAAGATGATGTTCGTTAAATTTCATTTATCATTTCCTGTGGATTATGTTTGACTATAGCTCTATTTCAATGGACCTGTTAAATGCTTCAGTTGTTCAATAAGTTCATGAAAATTAGCACATAGGATTTGCTAAAGAGTAATAGATTCATGTATTGATGAATGGATGGTAATGCCTTACATACAGATCATAGATGCTCTAGATGAAAGTTACCCTGTAGTTCAGTTTCCAGTTTGACTCTGTGCTTTAGGATATGGCACTGGTACTCTGACTGCTTATTGTTCTTGTATTTTTTGTTATAGCTTCAGGCAATTTCACTCGAATATTTCATAAAAAAACACTTAGGTGTTATTTCAATTCCTTGTTAAATAAGAGCTGAATTCTCCTGAGAAATAGCCAATTTCTTGAAGGATTATCTTGTTTAAACTTAGACTGGAATTTATTTGTTGTTTATCCACGTATGAGAAAATCATTCTCATCATGAATGACAATATATTTTAGGGATACCCTCCTAGATCTTACAGAGTCCGAAGTGTACGAGAGATAACAGTTTTGTTGCAATTTTTCTCGTTAAGTTGGCACAGTGCCTTCAGGACTTTTAAAATTGAGTATGGCAAGCTCATAGAAGCTTCTGCAGGTTCTACTTGGGTTGTAAAAAATTCCAACATTATGCACTATTTTGGATGAGTTACAACATTATGCAAGACTATTTCTCAAGTCTTTTCAAGTTCCAAGAGTCGACACCATGCCTAATGGATAAGTTTAGGCAGCTGGTGAGGATGTTTAGTAGGCAAACATATAGAAGATGTCACCAATTTTTTTACCTAATTTAGCTTCTAACTCAATCAAGTAAAGTTGGGATAGTTTTTGCAAAAATAAAGATAAAGGTACACATTCAATTCTACTAAGTTCCATTCATATACACAAAAGTATTATCAAATGAATTACAGTTCATTATGCAAATGTATACAAGAGAAAGATTGCACAAAATTTTCACAAATGTCTTTTATTGATAATTACAAATGTATGGTGTCCCACACAAGTTGTGGGAATAACTATTTCAATACAATATAAGACATAAACTATACATTTGAATAAATATAAAGGAAAGAGCATATGGAAAGAGTAGGGATCCATAATTGCCTAAATGATGAACCCCAAAGTTGAACTATTGAATCATTGGAAAAGTATGATCAAATTCTTCTATTATGAAGAATTGGTCTATGTGCCTCTAGTAATCACTATAAAAATGTGAAAGACAAAGCTATTTTATTTTTTATGTCTTATCTTATACCATTTTACAAGAATGGGGGGGCCAATGTGCAAGAAGATCTTTGGAAACTAGGCATGAAAATTGTAGGTTAAAGAGAATGCGGGTGCCAAACTTACAGTACTCATTGTCCCTTGGTCGTCAATTTTCCCTGAGTGCCCTCAACTTGGTCCTCGGCGCTAGTATTGACCTTGTTTTAGCTCCAAACTCTTCATCGACGCTGGTATTGACCTTGTTTTCACTCCTCCAAAGTCTTTCTCAACGCTGGTATTGACCTTTCACTTGTCCAATTTGATGAGCTACAACCTGCTTTAGTTAGTTTTTAGAGTATGTTAATTAAATTTAAAAAAATTATGGCACCATTTAGAGTAGTGAATATAAAGCAAGCAAAGCCTATTATGGCACCATTTAGAGTAGTGAATATAAAGTAAGCCAAGCCTATTATAGTCATGAGGGAAATAATAAAACTCCTAGGATACTTTGTGAAACCATTTTCCTTGGTTAAATGGAGGCCATAAAATATACCTTTGGATTTTTTCAATCTTCAAATATGAGGATTTGCAAGGTTCTTAGCAACATAAGTAATGGAAATGTGTGCAACAAGAATTTTTGAACACACATGGAATCTCCTTGCCAATGAAAGGGGCTTCATAATTTAATATGATAATTTT
This sequence comes from Sequoiadendron giganteum, assembly GCA_007115665.2. Lineage (NCBI taxonomy): Eukaryota > Viridiplantae > Streptophyta > Pinopsida > Cupressales > Cupressaceae > Sequoiadendron > Sequoiadendron giganteum. Next base: position 1,883 of record VCHN02004054.1, on the reverse strand, counting down.
TCTCAGCTCTAGAATCAACTTTTAAATCTTCACCTAATAGGGCCAAAATCACATCTTCTTGTGTTTGATAAGTCACTAGCACTGAACATAACCATCAAGCAACTTTTCATCAAGATTATAACATCACCGTCGATTTTGAGCACGTGCATCTCAGAGCCGCTTTAGTAACTTGTCATATAATGTACTAAAACTCGACATAAATATTAAAGCACTTTGATTAATAGTAATGTTATAATATTAATATATTATATAACAATATTATATTACATTATATGAATTATAATGATATATTTGATATATTAAGATTAGATATAATCTATATATAGATTAATAGTAATTATATTAGATTATTAATATTATTGGTATATTATTAATAATATTAATATTGTATTAGATTAATAATAATTATAATATTGTTAAATGATTAATTATATTACAAATGAACACTGCTTTCAAATTATTAGCTTTGAATGAATGGTTGAAGCACCAATGTTGAATGTTGCAAATCTAGTAGGCATGAATAGAAGTAGAGGAGATTGTTTGGGAGAAGAATTTTTTCTAGTGCTAGGTTATGTGTTAGGTTATATAGGGTTAGGTTATATAGTGTTTGAGCCTAGCCTCAAACACTACAATTAGGGTTAGGTTATATGTTTTCTTTAGGGTTAGGTTTGGGATTAGGTTTATGGTTATGGCTAGAGTTTAGGGTAATCCAAATCATAACCTAACCCTTTCTCTCGAAACCTTAACCTTGACCCTAACCCTCACCTTTATCCTATCTTTATAACCCTAACCACAACCAAAACTCTAACCCCAACCCTAACCCTAATTACCTAACCCTAAATATTATTTATTTTATTAATTATTTGCATTCACTCTAATAACCCTAAACCTATCCCTAAACTTAACCCTAGCCCTATCCCTGGCCCTAATCCTAACCCCAAATCTAAGCCAAATATAAAAACAACCCTTAATCATAATTATAATAACCCTAAAACTTCATTCTAGATATAACCCTAATACTATAATCCCTAATTGTAATACTAAACCCTAACCCTAATTTCATATCTAATCCCAACCATAACCAAAACTCTAAATCTAACCCTAATCATAAAACATAAACCCTAATCTAACCCTAATCCTAACATTATTTTCCTAACCCTAACCCTAACTCTAAACCTAACACTAACTCGAACACTAAATCCTAACCCTAATTAAATACCCAATCATAACCCTAAATTGTAACATCATCCTTTGAATTGGATACTACATCAAAAATTATGTGTTACAATCATTGCTTCCATTGTTGGCTTATTTACATTGGGATGCATATATTTTTAAAATCAACAAAATCTTTTAATGTCTTGCCAAAATTAATATTATTAATTGTAATATCATACTTATAAACATGTATCCAATTTAGAACATAAATAAGAAATATATGGTATTAGTTTCTACAAAAAAAAAAGTGATGTGGACTAGGACTATAAGGACTATAATGAATTTAGAATATACACATAATGGATTTGTTGAAAAGGTTTTAGAAACTTTCAAACAAATGCAATTGGTAGATGCAAAGAAAAATTCCACAACCTGATGTAACTTCAGTAAATTGAAGCTGCGGTTAGAGGGTTTCTAAATTACTCAGGGTAACCTTCAATATGGATCGGTCAAAACCCTCTTGTTATGTTTTAACGGTGACCTGTTGCCACAGTGGACCGGTCACTTAAGTGAGGTTTCATCCCTCTCGGGTCATGCTTAATCGGCCCTATTTCACTTGATTTGTCGGTCTTTTTGGTGTAATGGCCTAGGTATTACACTGCCAGAAATTTCAATGCGGGCCCCACTTAAATGTTCCATCCGAGGGCTGATGAGCCGTCCGATCA
>VCHN02002393.1:0-17415 GCA_007115665.2 Sequoiadendron giganteum | reverse complement strand
ACCAAATTTCGAATGCCCACATTTTGGGCGAAAAGTCAAAAATCGGGGTGTTTGACCATTTTATAGCGCCATCCTACCGATGCTTGGGAATTGGACAAATAGCTTATATAGGGGGGTAGGTGTTCTCGTTTGACCCAGTCCGCATGGGAACCTGAGCTCGGACCCGAGTTGGGACTCGAGCTGGGTACCCGAGTCGGCACCCGAGCCGGGAACCCGAGCTCGGACCTGAGTCGGCACCCGAGCTCGGACCCGAGCTGGGAACCCGAGCTCGGACCCGAGTCGGCACCCGAGCTCGGACCCAAGTCGGCACCCGAGCTGGGAACCCGAGTTCGGGGTGTTTGGCCTGTTTTCGACGTCTTCCTACCGATGCCCGGTAATCGGACAAATAGCTTATGTAGGGGGGTTATGTGTCCCGATCCGAGCTGGGAACCCGAGCTCGGACCCGAGCTGGGAACCCGAGCTCGGACCCGAGCTGGGAACCCGAGCTCGGACCCGAGCTGGGAACCCGAGCTCGGGGGTGTTAGACCTGTTTTCAACGTCATCCTACCGATGCCTGGCAATCTCACAGATAGCTTATATAGGGGGGTATGTGTTCACTTTTGGCCAAGTCCGCATAAGAACTGAGTTGGTAAGCCGAGTCCGAGGGTCGATACGATAACAGATCGAGCTGGGAATTTGAGTGCGCCGAGCTCGGTTCAAAAAGTAGGAAATCGGGGTGTTCGACCGTTTCCATCGTCATCCTACCGGTTCCTGGAATCGGACAAATAGCTTATATAGGGGGTGTGTGTGTTCTGTTTTGGCCCAGTCCGCATAAAAACCAAGGTGGCAACCCGAGTCCGAAGGCCGATATGAGAACTGATCGAGTTCTGAATCCGAGTCGGGAGATCGAATGCGAAAAGTTGGAAATCGGGGGTGTGTGACTGTTTCCAGCGTCATCCTACCGATGCCCGGGAATCGGACAAATAGCTTATATAGGGGTTATGTGTTCTCTATTGGCCCAGTCCGCATAAGAACCGAGTTGGGAACCCGAGTCCGAGGGCCGATACGAGAACAGCTCGATGTGGGAAAATCCGAGTCGGGAACTCGAGTGCGGCGAGGTCGGTGCGAAAAGTCAGAAATCGGGGGTGTTTCGCCGTTTCCAGCGTCATCCTACCGATGCCTAGAAATCCGACAAATAGCTTATATGGGGGGTGTGTGTTCTCTTTTGGCCCAGTCCGCATAACAACCGAGTTGGGAACCGATATGAGAACAGATCGACTTGGAGTGACAAGCCGATGGATTTGTGGGAACCGAATGAGTCCGCCTGTGAGGGTTACTCGTGGAATGCTAATCGACCGGGACGCCATGGATTGGGGTGATTGCCCAAGCACCAGTGGTGCAGGAATCGGTAGAGCGCTCCTCACAAGGGGAATCCGAGTGCGCCCAACTCGGTGCGAGCCGAGTGGAACTCGGGGAGCACCAAAGCGGCGATAGTCGCATTGCTGGGTTTCGTCTGCAGGGCTCGCCCGTGACACTCCGACTCGCTATATCGGGCGCCTTCTCCTCCGAACGGTTCCTGGTGATCGCGATGCACACCGGAATAGGGAACCAAGATCGGTAGACGCTTTTCCCAACTCTGCTGGGACCTAGTAAGGGATGACTCGGGAGCCCTCGTCTAGTCCGGTTTGGGTGTGAAGGCAGAAATTGGGGGGCTTGGTCTTCTCTCGGCGTCATCCTACCGATGTCCGGGATTCGGACAAATAGCTTATATGGGGGGCATGAGTCATTCGCGTGCCTCCCCCTGCGTGCCCCCTCAAGCGTGATCATAAATGCTGTTCGAACGGATGGATTCGGCGGTCGGTTTTAGTCGTGCAGCATCATGGTCACGCTTGAGGGGGCACGCAGGTCGGAATGGATGCGTAGGAAATCGGGATTGCTATGCGGTGGCTACGCCGCAGTCCTAGAACGGTCTAGACATCGGACGCATCTTCGAGCTGAAATGCACCGTAGCCGCAGTCAGCTTCCAAACTCATTCATGTCAGGCCAGTATGGATTTCGCCCGTACTCAGGGAACTGCTGTCCCGCGTAGACATTCTGAGTTGGAATTGACAAGTAGGATCGGATTTGCGCCACGGGTATTCCGCCGCCGTCTCTAGAACGGCCTCGATCGACGTTAACTGAACACGGAAATGGCACCGGTAGTCATTTCCAAACTCGCCCATGTCGTACAAGTAAGGATTTCGGCTCGTACTCCGTGAGGGAATCCTGGCGTCTTATGCGTGAGATGACATTCTCGGAGTTGGATGGGTCCCTGAACGGACTTAGGAACAGTCCATAAGACGCTCCCCTAACAAGGAGTGCACCAAGTCGCACCGGAAATGGGGCGCACCAAGCCGAGCCGAGGTCGAGTTTCGAATGGACTGTAGTGCAACCCAGATTATTCTGGAGGCACAAGCAGTGAAAGGGCTCGAGGGCCAACTCCGATTCGACGCCAAGGTTGCCATACGCGTTGGGTTGGATGTGACTCGAGTGTCATCCGGTGTTCCTGGGGCGCAATGCCCGGGACCGACACTCGAATCCCATACATCCCCCGCGCATCGAAGGCCGAGGCGCACCAAAATTTCGAATGCCCACGGCTTGGGTGAAAAGTCGGATATCGGGGGGCTTGGTCCTCTCTCGGCGCCATCCTACCGATGCCTGGGATTCGGACAAATAGCTTATATGGGGGGCATGCACCATTCCCGTGCCCCCCCCTGCGTGGCCCCTCAAGCGTGACCATGATGCTGTTCGAACGGATGGATTCGACGGTTGGTTTTAATCGTGCAACATCACGTTCACGCTTGAGGGGGGACGCAGGTCGGAATGGATGCGCAAGACATAGGGATTGCTATGCGGTGGCGCCACGTCGCAGTTCTAGAACGGTCTCGACATCGAACGCACCTCGGGAACACGAGCGGCACTGGTAGCCACTCCAAACTCGTTCATGTCGTGACCAAGTAAGGGATTTCGTCTGCTGCGTACTCCGCATGGGAATCCGATGTCCTGCGTGAGATGACATTCTCGGAATTGGAATGGATGCGCCAGGACATTGGAATGCTGTGCGGTGGTTCCGTCGCCATCCTAGAACGTTCTCGGCATCGGACGCACCTCGGGAATACGATCGGCACTGGTAGCCGCTCCAAATTCGTCCATGTCGTGGCCAAGTAAGGGATTTCGTCTGGGTACACCGCATAGGAATCCGATGTCCTGCGTGAAATGACATTCTCGGAGTTGGATGTACGTCCCGGGACGGACTTAGGAACAGTCCGTAAGACGCTCCCCTAACAAGGAGTGCACCAAGTCGCACCAGAAATGGGGCGCACCAAGCCGGCCGAGGTCGAGTTTCGAATGGACTGTAGTGTAACACAGAATATTCTGGGCGCACATGCAGTGAAAGGGCTCGAGGACCAACTCGGATTCGACGCCAAGGTTGCCATACGCGTTGAGTTGGATGGGATTCGAGGGTCATCCGGTGTTCCTGGGGCGCAATGCCCGGGACCGACACTCGAATCCCATACACCCCTGCGCATTGAAGGCCGAGGCGCACGAAAGGAACGGCTAGTATTGCCGATTTGCTCTTCACGAGCCAGCCATCTTACTCTGAGTTGGATGTCTCGGAACGGACTTAGGAACAGTCCGCAAGTCGCTCCCCAAAAAAGGAGTGCACCAAGGGGGGTAAGTCAGTCGAAAGCTCCCCATCCTGCGTGCCCCTCGAGCGCGATGGTGTTGGCAAAATGAACGGATGCTGGATTTGTCTCTGCTTAATCCATATCGGCAGGCACCAACACGAAGTCGTGCTTAGGAGGCATTGCAGGTCCCCGCCCATGACACCAGATTGCTATGCGGGGGCTCTCTCTCGCCTTCTCTGAACGGTCTCGGTATCGGATGCAGGCTCGGAATAGGGATCGGCACTGGTAGCTGCTCCCAACTCTGCTGAGACCTAGTAAGGGATGACTCGGGAGCCCCCGTCTAGCATTTGGGTTGACTTGGACGACCAAATTTCGAATGCCCACGGCTGGGGTGAAAAGTCGGAAATCGGGGGGCTTGGTTCTCTCTCGGCGTCATCCTACCGATGCCTGGGATTCGGACAAATAGCTTATATGGGGGGTATGGGGCATTCTAGTGCCCCCCCTTGCGTGGCCCCTCAAGCGTGACCGTAATGTCAGCATATATTGGAATTGGGAATGAAAATGTTCAAATTGATATTGAAAATTTTCAAGGTGAAAATGTTGGAATTGAAGATGTTGAACATGATATTGAAATTGGGAATGAAAATTTTGAAATTGATAATGAAAATGTTGGAATTGAAGATGTTGAACATGATATTGAAATTGGGAATGAAAATATTGAAATTGATAATGAAAATGTTGGAATTGAAAATGTTGAACATGATATTGAAACTGGGAATGAAATTGGGAATGAAACTGTTCAAATTGATATTAAAAATTTTCAAGGTGAAAATGTTGGAAGTGAAGATGTTGAACATAATATTGAAGCAAGTGTAAATTATGTTTCACCAGATTACACGAGAAATGAAGAACCTTGTGTGGAAGAAAGAGGTATTCCAAATTCAAGACCTTCAAGGACCCCTAAATGGTTAGTTGAAATTGATGATAACATTATAAACAATTTTGAAGGCAAGAGGTCAACACGAACTATTCGATTGTGGGCTAGAATAATTTTCAACCAATATTTTAGCGATAAGACATTGACTGAGCAATGCCAACTTTTTGTACAATTGCTAAAGATGCAAAAGATGAGACCTTTGCTAGCCAAATTGAAGATTCATCTGAACAAGAGGACAGAAAAAAATTCTATTATTGTCAAAAATCTTTTTCATGCTCTCAAGTCTATTGGAAAAAATAACAAGGAAAAAGATAAGAGAGCTGCTCGAAGAGTCATTACCACCGCCCTAGTAAGCCATCAATTAAAAAGGCTCGCTTTATGAGACAAACTTGTATTGATTTTGACTTAAATCATAAAACTTTGGATAGAGCACTTGCAAGAAGAGAAAGAATAGATGATCCTCTTCAGTTTGATACATGGGCTTTTGCCGGAAGGCTTACACGTGTTGATAAGAAGCTAACCGATAATGTAAAGCAGGTAATTCAACAATTTTGGCATGATAACTCTAGAGTATCACCCAATGCAAAGGATGTTTTAAAGTTAAGAATTGGCAGTCGAGACCATACACCGCATCCTAAACATTTCTTGGAATCAGGCCAAACAATGTTTTTCAACAAATTTAATCAAACACATCCAAATATGGAAATATCGCAAAGAACTTTTGAAGGTTTGAAGCCATTTTATTGTGTGCCTCTTAAGATTCGTAATACTTGTTGTTGCAAATACCATGTGGAGTTTTCAATGTACCATGAACTATTATGCTATATCCGTTCCACTTTGCATACTAATGAAATGTTGTAGGAGTGTGGTGCAATGCATCTTCCGAAATCATCAAGGGACTTGCTAGATCTATTTTTATGTTCTAGGGATGATGGTTCCTTTTTCTATAGAAATGATTGTTTAAATGCGAAGTGCTCACAATGTGGTGGCTTGTCAAAGTTTGTTCAATGTTTTCATGAGGGTTCAGAACATGAATTTGGAAAGAATCTTGTTGAGAAAAAGAGATATGAGATAGTCAAATATACTTTGCAGAGTGGAGGTGAAGGTTCTAGATGCGAGTTGGTTACAAAAGAATGCAGTGTTGCTGATTTTATTTCAGATTTTAAGGACAATCTTTTCTACAAATATGCAAGGCATAGTCATAGGTCTCAGTGGTTGGATCAACAATTCAGGATATGTAAGGACTCTTTTCCGATTGGCACTATTATATCAATGGTTGATTTTTTTGAAAACTACACATTGCAACCACACATTTCTATTTTTGTCCACATAACGTTTAGACATGCACCTGATATTACAGAGGAGGATCAAAAGATAATCAGAGAGTATCATTTTTATATGAGTGATGATAGATCTCACTCGTCCGAATATGTCCAACACTGAATTTTGCTCCTAAAATCTTCTGATCAAATCTTCAGTGCAAGTGGGATCAATGCAAGTCAAGTGAGTGGGTGGATACATGGGTTCCACAATATCTAACTCCTTTATATCAAACTATATCCATGACAAATTACACAATGGAAACTTCACTTGATTACGATCGGCTTTCAGATCTACTACATCTAGGACATGTTTTTGCAAATGTTGCACCGCAGGGGAATGAAGAGAGATTAGAATATTGGTTGGCTCTGTCGGGGATAAGGATTTGGTCTGTCATCAAGATAGGCATCTAAGACAGTAGTGCCTTAGTGATTTCAATTCAAAATCACAGCAAAGACACAACCAGCTATGTTATAAAGCGAAAATAAGCACAGTTGATCCGCCATTGATCCTCTGAGAGAAGTGAATGCAACAAGAAACAGATTCAACATAAACAGATACCATGAAAGACAAAAAGAAAACACAAAGATATACGTGGGGAAAACCCTTTCAGGTAAAAACCACACACTCCAAAATTTTGAGCCATTGTATTATTCAACAACACAAAACCAGTTACAATACAATATCAGGCTCAAAGCCAATACAGGAGTTACATCTTGTTCTACTAGAGAAGCAACAGGTACCCACAAGATTCCTCTCAGCTCCTCAAATGACTATCACAGTCAGCCTCATGGCCAGCCCAGTCATTCGGTCTCCAATGATTCCCATGCCCAGATCCAAGAGATAGAGTGTTCACAGTTACATTGCCTAAGCAAACTGCTCGAACACCCTCTCCATCTCTCTACAAATCTCTTCACATTTTCGGCTCTCCAACCTGCAAGTCCAACTATTGCAATCTCGCATCATGCATCATGCATTATGCTTGCAGCCCCATGCTCACGCATTCACATGCCCGTGCATCCTGCTCGCAGTCTCATGGTCGCGCATTCAGCTTGCATATCTCGCACTTGCTCTGCAACCCATGAATCTTGCAGACTCGTCAAACTTCCTTGCTTGAGAAATAATACATCTCTCATCCATTATGTAACCGAATCAACAAGAGCAAAGAAGACCATCCACAAATCACGCATCTGGTCAAATCTGACAGATCTCCCTGCAACGAGCCGCCCAGGAATTCAATGCCATTCCAAAAACGGGTTCAGCTCCACCAACCTTCGTTGACAAAACATGCAGCACAACAAGTTAGGTAACCATCCAATCACTATTCAACCAGGTGCCACACGTCCTAGACCCATCAGCAATCGCAGCTAACAGAGCAACCAAAATGGTCAAATAGACATCGGGCGCGTCCAAGGCTTCAAGCCAAACCTAACACTATCAGAGCCGGAGTCAGAACAGGAGTCAAAACAGGACTCCATCGAAAAAGCACACTGTCGAAGTCGGAGTTGGAGACAGAACTAGAGTTGAAACATGACTCCACCGAAATTACAGGTTCAGGATCCAATTCGGTTCCGCGTCCACCCGTGGCAAAGAGGAACACATCGAAAACAGGACTGATCGGGTAAAGTCAACCCGGGGTCAAACCAAGACAGAAGCACAAACGATCGGAGTTGGAGTCGAGGACGGAACAGGAACAGAAACAGGACTTTACCAAAAGTCCAAGATCAGGAACCAAACCGGTTCCGGTTCCGCCTCCGCCAACTGCAAGAAACAACAATCCAGAACCAGGACAAAGCGGAGGAAAACTCCCCGAGGAGAATCCAAACATCCAGAGGAACTAGATCACAAAAGCGGGAGTCAGACCCGGAGTCAGAACGGGAATAGAAACAAGAACATGGCAAACAGACATTGCCAACTTCCAAAACTAGTTCCACCTCTGCCAGAACCAAGCGGAGAGCAATAGATTTCCGGAGCCGGAGCCGGAGCTGGATCCAGAGCCAAACTCGGAACATGTCAAAAGGAACAATGCCAAGTTCCAATCCAGTTCCACCTCTGCCAGAACAAAACTCGAAGATCCAAGAAAGCGAGGAGCGGAGCTAGCGACGAAATGGGAACAAGACTCGAAACAAGGCAAACTGAACAATGCCAAGTTCCATCTCGGTTTCACCTCAGCCAGAACAAAAGACTTTGCCAAGGAAACAAGAGAATTCACCTAAGTCTTCAAAAGGGGTCACCAGAAAGTTGAGGCATAATTCCCAACAGGCTCGATGTGTGCGGGTAAAACACAAGCTAACACAATCGATGGAAGATGATGATGGGTTGGTGTATCCTACAGGTTCAGTTATGGTCGCAGGAACTTGGTTGCTAACATACATGATTAGAAAGAATGGCATACCTGCATTTGAAGACTACGAGAAACACAAAACCATTCTCATGTATTCACACCTTGTTATAGCAACAAATGTTAAGTTGTTGAAGCATCATGCCAAACCAAAGACCAAACAACTATGGACACTTAGTAATGCTGATCATGAAGCAATATTGGATACTCTTAAGCAAAGAGATGACCCTTCAGGCACACTTGAATAGCATATTCAAGAATGGAAAGTACAATGCTTAAGCCTCTTTTTTGTTGTGACAATATAGATATATCATTTGACAAATTTTGCAATATATCACCACGGGAAAACGCCTTCGAGATAGCAAAAATCGAGAGAGGTTATTGTAGATGGTCTCCACATGATCCCATATCCTCAAACGAAGATTCTGTAAGCATCACGGTTTCTGAGAAATAGTCTATCAAATTTTGCTGCCTTTTAGCACTTTGGACTCTTAAGGGAAAACGTTGCTCTGATGCAGCTCGGAGCGATTTGACGTATCTGGGTGCAAGAGAGAACCATACCTAGCGTAAATGTAACCATTCAGATGTGTTGGAACAGTCCGTTGGGTCGTATGAGTTCGAGAATGAAAGTTGCACCACTTTGCAACTTTACACTGCTTGCATTTGGCAACTTTTCCCTCAACTGAAAACTCATCACCACGGGAAAACGCCTTCGAGATAGAAAAAACCAAGAGAGGTTATTGTAGATGGTCTCAACACGATCCCATATCCTCAGACGAAGAGTCTATAAGAATCACAGTTTCCAAGAAATAGTCCATCAAAGTTTGCTGCCTTTTAGCACTTTGGACTCTTAAGGGAAAACACTGCTCTGATCCAGCTCAGAGCAATTCGACGTATCTGCGTGTAAGAGAGAACCATACCTAGAGTAAACATACCCATCTAGACGTGTTGGAACAGTCCGTTGGGTCATACGAGTTCAAGATTTAGAGATGTCCTCTTCAGATCACTCTATTCCTAATAGGTTTGCGGAGCTACCAATGTTAAATCCAAGTTGACAGACTTTGAGCAAATCGTATCCCAGTAAACATGATAGAGGTCCCACTTCTTTTTGAATGCAGGAGCACCATCTGACCCTTTATCTCCATTCCTATTGAAGCATCTTTTCTTTCCTCCCTTTCCTTCCTTCTTCGAGGATTGAGCGGAAAGAACATGAATGTCTTCATTTGTAGGGCTTCGTCCAATACCTCTCACAACCAACCTTGACTCCCCTTGAATACAGTGAGCCCTCAACTGATCAAACTTGGGAAGTTTCAATCTCACGTCGATTCCTTGAATGTAAGACTCCCAAGATGAAGGAAGACCATTAAGAGCCAACATGGTCAAATCTTTGTACTCAACAATATGACCATTTCTCTCACTGTCTTCAACTTAGAGATCGGATAATACAACTAAAAGCACTCAAAAAATGAAACACATAAGACAATAAACACAACAATAAATTTGCTTACAACTCAGGCCCAACTCATGGCTGAATTTGATACAATGAATAATAGCACCTCTCGTAGATGCAAAGATACAATTGAATATGCTTCTCCTTGAAATCGGCCTGCTACTGCTCAAGTGCAAACTTTTGCTTGGATTGCAAATTATGTTGAATGAGCTTGATTGAGGAAATGAACAAACATCACCTCGTATTTATACAAAATAAGGTGACTCTTCAAGGAGGTCAGCCTCTCTTGAAAATAATAAATTACAAAATAACATCAAGGAAGGTCGGCCTCATCTATTTAAATAAAATGAGTATAAATTAAATAGCCATAGGCTATCATTTAATTTATTACAACTTAATGTGATCACTATCATGTATGAAAAATGTGGTAGCATAGACAAGGCAGTGGACTATTTGAAAAAAAGCTTCAAAGAAATGTGGTCTCATAGAATTCAATGACAAATGAATGCAATTGACAACTGCTCATAGTTTTTAGTTATGCAATATGAAGTAATCGCATAACTGCTTAGGCTGACTTTGTAAGAACTATATTGTAATTGAAAAAATTTCATCTATGAACATCTAGTTGTTAGTTATGCAATGTGAATTAATGATTTTAGTTTGAAAGATGTGTAATGCAATGTAATCAACGATATAAATATAAACTACATAATATAACCATTCAGTTTCAAGCTATTGTACATTGATATCTAACCATTGCTCAAGATAAAATTTTCAAAGAGTTTAATCATGCACATGAGGAACAAATTAAATTTCGATTGTCAACTTCTATATATCAAATTATCCAATAATCAAGTGTATGTCCATATACAAAAATGGCATTGATGCCAACTCAAACAAAATTTTACAAAATGTGGCATATGCCATCTCAATATGTATTCAAAATTTACATGACAAAATGTCTATCTCATCCTAAACTATTGGTGGATCATCAAAATGGAGCCTCTTTGAAGCACTCGTTGGTTTTGAAGGTAGCTGCACAAGAAAAAATCAAACCACAATTGAGATTAGTTATACTATATAATTTAAAATCGAATAATTAATATCAAAATCAATATACGTTGAATTTTAATTGAACTCTAGAATTGAAATCTTGATTACCTGAAATATACATCTCTTCAAAGGGTTAGGAGTCCTAGAATATACCAAATCAACTTTTGAAATGCAATCTATATATGTTAACAAAAACATAAAATTGATCCAAGTTAGCATATGATTATTGGTAATAAGAACTTATTTACCAAACACAAAATAAAATAAGCACATGTACCTCTTTAGGTTGATCTTTTTCTTTATCTCCTTTAGGTGTTTCAACACCTACTCTTTGAGGTGTTCCAATAACTACTCCTTTAGGCGGTGTGTCCCTTGTCAACATATCTATAAAGCTCATAATTGCCTGTAAATAAAATTAACAAGTGCATATGAAACTATAATTCTATGTCGAGGTATGTATAATCAATATAAGATCTTAAAAATATTAATTCAATCCAATTTGAGTTTAATTACCTTCCCCTTATCTAGATTTGCACCTCCATAGTCTGGACAAGGCTGCACCTCACTCACACTAGGTATTTCCTACAAGAGGAAAACAAAATAAACATATAACTTATTATATAATTTCATTAATGATAATTCAAATTACAAACAAGTATATAATATAAAATGTAAACGAGTGAGTGTGAAAATATATACTACGTGTGTGTCCAATCCAAATGAAATGGCCCTAAGGGTGCTATCAGTCACCTATGTGAGCTCCTCCTCAGACATCAACTGTTAAATAGACCATGTAAATAAATATTAGTACTTGATACTATCTCTTATTAATATTCATTTAAAAATAAATGCAAGTTATGAAATTACAACTTAAATGATCTTACATGTGTCACTATTCCAGCATCTCCCTCTCTAGCAGGAGAGGACTCTGTAGGGTGCGCTCCACTCCCCTGCGATTGATCTATAATGTCCACATCATGGAGGTCATAATCAAAAATGTCCAAGGGATGCTCAGCGGGTTGTACAAGAGGACCCAAGCATATCTGGCGGCACATAGTGCAAGTATGTGGCACACAAATATCTGGACTTGAGGAGGATGATGCAACAGCACTCAAGCTTTCGCCAACATAATCAAAATGTGGCTGAGCTACTGTAGAAGCATGCGAAACCAAATGACCAATCAAAGAGTGAATAGCCTGAATAGTCTATGTGGATGCATCCTGGATAATCTCTGGATGATATATTGGAGGTGGCGAAAGAAGGGGAGGAAGGGGAACATTTGGGCGTGAGACTACTCTAACTGCCCTTGGTCTATCCTGGGGCATACCTCCACTGACATCCTAGAAGGGTTTAATGTCAAAGTAATTGACATGATGCCCTAACACAAACTCAGCATATAATTTTTTAATAAAGTAAAATGGTATGTCGGAATTAGTGTTTGGTGGTTTATCAAAAATCATATACCAACGATCCCAAAAGTTAGCTACAATGTCCCTATGCATGCACCATTTTATGGAAAGTTTTGTTTTATTAACATTCACTGGAAAACCGGTGCGGGGGTCAATGAATAAAGAGGCTATTTGGGCTTTGGTTATTTGGAGTTCTTTCACATCATCGTAAGACAATCCGCATCGATAATATTCCCTCATGTCTTCTCGCCACGAATGAAAGGAATTATGTTGGGTGGAGAGGGTTTCTATATTTTTAATTATTTCTTTCAATGTGTTTGTCATATCTCTCAATCGAGGCATTGTTTGATAAATTTCACAAATGCCCCTCAATTGCCCCAATTTTTCACCAATTAAGTCTTCAATTGGTGGCTGCGGAGGTGGTGGAGCATTTGGCTGTGGAGGTAGTGGAGCATTTGGCATTTGTGGATTTACATTCGCAGCCATAATACCTGATTAAAGTTAGAAACTAATTAAACTAATTGAAATTACACAATATAAATGAAATTATTGTAAAAAAACCCTAGTTTTTAATAAAAATTCAAAAAAACCACACTTTTTCACAAAAATAAATAATAAACTCTTAGTTTTGATAAAAATACATCAACAACACTAATTTTTAATCAAGATCCATTTCAAAACATTAACTTTTAATAAAAAATCAATGTAAACTCTAGTTTTTTAAAAACATCAATAGAAAACCGTATTTTTGAATTGTTTTTAATAAAAACTACTTAAACTTAAGAGAATCTATTGAAAAATCGATTACAAGATTGAAAAAAACAAATACATACCTTTCAAATCGGATATCGGATTTGGGTTTTTTCTTTTGCGCCCGCGTCAAACTGTGAGAAATGAAGTTTTAGAGTCGGTTGTTTTTTTATATACACTTTCCAGAAATCGGATATCCGATTTGTGGAAACTAACTTTGGTTTTTGGTTCAGGTAGAAGTACTGACACCCAAACCTAGAAAAGTCAACTCGACCATTTCCGTGTTTTTGAGCCGATTCAAAACGTGATTTTTTCTCATTGCCACTTTTTGGCCCATCATGATCCTGCACATACCCGGTAGTGATATTAAAGAAACATGAGAGATGTCAAGATTAAGAAATGTAATCATATTGGAATGCATCATTCTAATTTTGTTGTATCAAGGTATTGTGATTTTGAAATAAAAATGTAATAATTAGATTACTAAAGTAAGGAGTTTGTACTCTTCTTATAATTGTTACTTATAATGTTGTGTATAAGTGTAATCGAACATTGTCATTTGTTAAGATTATGTATAGAAAAGTTAAGATATCTTATAGGTTAAAAAGTATCAAAATGACAATTTCATTATTGTGAATTAGAATTATATGTATCTATGAACATATATGTTGCATTCTTGATATCTAGTTGTTGCAAGATATTGTGTATGTGTTGCAAGTCATATGTTTCTTAAAGGACATATTATGTGTATTATAATTTACTCATGGTATGTCAAGATGTTGCATAACACTAATAACTTAACATTCTGATTACCAAAACTATGTTTAACTCTAGTTAGATTCAATTGCAATTGAAAACTTAATATGACAATTATGTTTGAGAAAATTAAGATAATATCTAAATCTAAGTCAAAAATGAAAAATGAAAAATTGTTTAACGAATTTTCAGGAAATAAGCAAAGTCAAAACCCAGCCATGTAATGCTATACTGAGCATGGGTATCGCTTCTTTCTCTTCTCTTATAAGTAGTTTCCTACTATTGTGAAGAAAAAATGGTTGATAGAGATGTAATATAAAAACTAGTTTCTCACATTCAATAAAAACCCCATAGAACCGAAATCATGTGCAAATTCTTTTCTGTACACCAACCCACATATCCTTTTCTAACTCTATACAACAGAGCTTGCTTTCAGAAGAGGACGAACCAGAATACAAAGTAACGATAATATGACACCCATGAGTATTGTCATTTGTTGAAACCTTTGGAATTGGGATTTATGCCTCCTATCATCACTCATCTCATCCTCCTCATAAATGGTATGAAGCTCATAAAACTCCGTCTTCAACGGTCTCTTTGTCGCCAAAGCCAAATCCCACGCTGCAATATCAATTGCCATGTTATAATTGTAGAATTAGCAAAAGAAAGGCTGCGGATTTGTGTTGGTAGAATCTCCAATTAGACGCCTCTTGAGCAGAGCAGATTGATTAAAGAGAGAATACGCGAAAACTATTTATACACACGTTTGTGGACAAGCCTGGTGAAAGTTTGAAGCAGAATTCTAGAACACGTCTTTGTCTCATTGTAGGACTCTGGGTCATCTGACATTTCTACTTATCTGTAATGTAGTTGGTGAACAGAGTCAATGCTCCTTATTTACAACTGTCTTTGGTCTGGAAGATTCGAGAATCATATAATGGGAACTAATGAAATGGTTTAATAATTTTCCCGGTCTATTAATGAAAGACGAGGGGATGCGTTTCCTGATTTGACCTCGTTGCTATCCACAATGGTTGTTGGTTTGTGGGTAGGGTGATGTTGAGCGAGGGGTCCACGTCAGTAGGGTTGGAGTCGATAAAAAAAAATTCACACGTCTTTATATCAGTTGGCACTCTCTCATTTTTTTTGGCACGTTTTATCAATGTTTTTGGACTATTTTTCAAAAACTAAAAAAAAGAGTCAAAATGTGTCATCAACCGCTAGTGGATCACTAAATCATGTATTATTGGTATGCTGATGTGGCATCACATGATTGGTCAGTTTGTGTACTTTTTGAATTAAAGTGATTTGTAGTTGGATATTAAGTGTAAATTTATTGGATCTTTTATTGCCCAAAAGTAGGCCCCAAACTGTCCAAAACTATACTCACCATATATCCTATGCCCACGAACGACTCCTCTCCCTTATACATTGTGTAACTGGATTGTGTTTATATGTTTACTTATTATGTTCGGTTTTATTAGAATCAGTATATATTTTTAAAATTTCTTTTAAATTCTTTTATAGAAACCTTGACAAATTTATTATAAAGAATTAATATGATATTTTAAATAATTTGTTTACATTGGAAATCAAAAATTTAAAGTGGTTGGCAATATCTTTTAATATTATTTTTGTTAATTTAGTGATTTTTTTTTGTTAATTATGCGAAGAGATGTTTTACATTGGCAAGATGGTGAAATTTAGATATCAAAGGAGTGTTGGAGGTCATTGATGTTTATAAGTCATGTTTTCTCTACATATTAGATTAAAAAATTACTATACACAAAAATGAAATTTATACATTATATTACTTGGAAATATATATTAGTTTATCATGAGGGGACTCTCATGTGAATTTGGTATAATTACGTTTTATTTGTAATGTTTTAGAATCAATTAATTGAGCCATTTGTGCATGTTTGTGTTGATTTAATTAAATCTTCTTATTATATCTTAGAAGAAGATTTAATTTGTATACTTTTTACATTTCTTGTGAGAGAATTAAAGTATCTATAGCAAAGAAGTAATAAATATTTATATAAAATCTATATTACTTGTCTATGTAGAATATTGTATAAAGTTACATAAATATATACATTTTGAGAGTGTTATATACACACATATGTTTACCCTATATCCCTACTCCTTTGGGGGTGCTCTATTGCAATATTGTATCAACTACTCACATTCTTCTTCTCATTGCACATGCATTGGTATGCACCAATGTTGTGGACCTACTTGATGTTTGATGTTTGAAGATTAATGATCTTAAGCTATCCATTATATTAGCTTGGGTGTACTTTATCTAGTTTAAGCGTGGTTGGAATATCAGAAGTCTTTGGTTTCAAACTTTATGTTTTACTTGCACATTGAATTAGGAATTTATTATACATGAAGTTGAAAACATTGTACACTGTTGCAATGACATGGCATAAATATTAAAAAGAATAGTATTATATTATGTGGATTGCAATGTTATAGGCTTGTAACAACTAGTTATAGTAAGATGTAAGTACATGAGTTTGATTGCATGGAAAATTTTATATAAACTCAATATAATCAAGCTTTCGTAGTTTTACTTTTTAAAGTATCAATTAACCCAACTATGTCCGAACACATGTTCTTATTTTCTTTTTGTAATTTTTGAAGTACTAAAAAAGTGAGAGAGATGTTAAATTATAGATGATTTGACACCAATTGAACTAAAAATGATTTGGGAAACAATAAATTAAGTTATTAACTAAGAACTTACTATAATCGTGGTTAGTTATTTTAATTAACTTTATGTTTGAAATTTAAGAGAAATTAGATGGAAGAGATTTCTAGATCAAATCTCTAGTTATAAGATAACCTTATAATATGAAACTATAGCTATATCTATCTCCTTATGGCATGTTCTGGGAAATAGGATTAATGTGAGCTTTAGCCTATAGTTGCATAATAATCAAAGGGGTGGTGACTTCATTTAGTGCTACTAAAACCACCTAGTACTAAACATGTTTTAATGTTGCAAGTTAATATTCTAGGTAATCCACTTCAAATTGGTGGATAAAATCTTTTACATGACCACAAGTTATATATGGACCCCTTGAGTATAAAAAATCTCAAAATTGAATCTATTATGTGAATTTTGAATGGAAGTGCTTTCCTATGAGTTTGTATGAACCTAGGTAATTCAATGTGAGTAATAAGCTTGGCCTTTATGTCAATAAGATGAAACTTGGTATTTCCAAGCTCATTATAAATCATAATGGGTGGAGTTTGATTGAAGATCTCAACATTTTCAAAGGGAAGTGATATAGCACGTGTTTCTAAATTGTAAATTTAGTTATGATTTATTAACTAATGTTAAGTGTTATTAAATTTTGAGGGGAAGCATTAACGAAACCTTGGTTATGGGAACTCGTGTGTAGGTCATTTGAGAGAGACTATGTAAGGAGAAATATGTGTGACTTTGATCCATTTGGAAGTGAGTATGTAGGTGGTCCTTGGGCAAAGGATTCTTTTGTGACCTCAAGTCCGTAGGGGGAGGGTCTAGGGGGATAACTCCCAAATTTTTGGGTTGTTCCCAATTGGTTTGACCTTCTCCCTTCAATAGGATTTAGAGGATGATTTAATGGGTATTGGATGGTATGAAAGAATTAAGAAAACCTAACAACTTTATTTAATACATAATGTGTTTTGAATAGTAAGTTGAATGAAGGGAATGGATTCAACTACTTGGTTGTGGATACATTTTGAGTTGAGCT
>VCHN02004992.1:0-10637 GCA_007115665.2 Sequoiadendron giganteum | reverse complement strand
GTTTTGCTTTACGAACTGGACAGTGTGTCCTTGTTTTGCGTTGATTTATACTTTTGGATATTCAGATACTTTATCTTGTGTGTGTATTGGATTGCCATTTATTGAGCGATAGACTATTCTATGTGATGTGATTTGAGTTACCTGATGATTTATGTTACATGTTTTAATGGTATAATGATGTTAGTGATATAACATGTTAGTGCTTATGAGAATATTCAATGTATTGTGGAAGTGTCAGTTTGATGAGTGTATTGGTGAAGGGGACGGATTCGCATCACTCACTTGTGAGCGCCTTGCGAATCTGAGATTTCTTCTTCACAGTGTGTATTATATGCTGTTATATTTTATGATGTTGGTTATTATGTTTCAGGATTGCAGGTACATGACACCGACTCCACCTGGTTTCACAGGTCTGAGCGTGTCGATCCAACGATTAAGTTGAAGGGACATAGTAGCTAGGTAGCATGTGTCAAGTCTACACCCTAGCCTTAGTGTGTCGTCAGTCGTCTGTGTCGAGTTGTTGTTTGCTTTACTTTAATTTTATTTAATTTGAAAGATTCTTGATTTGGAAATAGATGTTTAGAATAATTGCATTATATCATGTTGATGGTTATTTGATTTAATTTATGCAATGTGGATAAAAGTTTATATTTAAATTAATTAATTATATTCAATTTATTTAATTAATTATATTTAATCCAAGGGTTGAATTTAGTTATTAAATAATTAAATTAATTAATTAAATGTGATGCAAGAAAATTAAAAGAAATAAAAGAATTAAAATTAATTTGGAATTTAATTTCAAATTTTGGAAATTTAATTATTTTGGAATTTCATTTCAATTAAGTTTGAATTTAATTAGAAATTGAAATTGGTTTTTAAAAGCAAAGTTAGTTTTCAATTTTTGGAGATAATTGATATTTAGATATTTTAAGTTTCAGATTTGCATGCAAAATCAGATTTGGTTGTGCAAGATATTTTCAATTAGGCATGCATGTGTGAGTTGAATTGGAAAATTAAGGATGGATAGCAAAATTCATGCTTAGAGAGAATTTTTGAAGAGGGAAAAACTTCTTTTGGTGTGAGAGGATAATTTTGGGAAAATTGCACAAAGGAAGGGTTAAAGCAACTTTTGGTTTTGGATGTGATTTGAGGAAAGTCAGTTTGCAATTGTTGAAGTTTTTGGATTGGATCCGTTGCATGTTTAAGAAAAATACAGGGAATCCTTGGAGAAGGCTTGCATTATAAATTCATTCTCTTCCTGTAGCTTCGAATTCCAAGTTTTGTTCTGTGGTTTTCTTGTTCTAGTTTGTTCAAAACATATATATATTGTTCAAGAAATCTGTTTGGTGAATTCATTGAGAATTAGGACTTGATAATTGAAACTATATTTAAATTAAACCAAAACTGTAGGGAAAATTGTGTAAATCTCTGTAGAAGTTAATTTAATTAGGGAAATGGATTTTTTTGTTGTTTAAATAGAACTTTGAGGTCAAACAAAACATTAGATTGTTTTTAGAAAATTTAAACCTCTGTAGAAAACAAATTTGTTTTGAATAACTTCTATAAAATTTTAGGTGGAGAAATCTAGAGGACTTAAAAGTTTCTAGTTTTAATTTTGGATCATTTTAGTTTGATTTTCCTTTTATTATTTTTTTGTATTTAAGAAAATGATTAAAAGATCCAGTATTGAAATTTTATGGAATTTGAATGTCCTCCGGAAAACATTCATATTTTCACCTATAATTGAATGTTTCAGAATAGTTTCTTCAATTTGCTTCTATGTTGAATTCTGGTTATTTACATATGTTATATATATTTAAAATAATGTTTTTAAATTCTATATAGTCATCCGTATGGCCTCAATAATAAATTTTTGAATATATATTCACTGAAATTCGTGAATTTTTATTTATTAAAAAATCGCGAGATTTTTATCTGAAAAATCATAGGGTTTGAAGAAATGTTGGGGGAGGCTTGGGAGGCGTTGCCTCCACAGCCACCTCGATGAGGGGACGACTATGGAGGAAGGGCCTCCGCAACCCCCTCCACACCCCCTTTCATAGCATGCGACACCCATGTTTGGGGTTCGGCTGTGCTATGCATAGCTACCCCCAAAAAATAGGGACTGCCTGCAAATTGTTTAAAGAATGACGGACTGGTTTGGTTCGTCCGTCCCTTCCTTTGCCCTTGTTCAGTTTTGGCCGCCAATCCTTAAGGATTTTTAGGGTTTTGGCGAATAGACTTTGGTTTAATAATATATATAAATTATATTTTATTACAATGTAATTTGATAATAATTAATATATAAATATTAAATATCTTTAGTTAAATAAAATGGATAATGAATATAGTGTGTAATTTATATATATTAAAAGGATGTTTGAGACATATGGTTGTATTTAAATGTTAATATAACATATGTTTTTGGAGATTATTTATTGAATATTAATATAATTTATTAAATAATGTATTTGTTTAATAAAATATATTAATTTATATTGGTTGTAAATATACATGAGTATTGCAAATTAAGAGTATATTCAATACTTAATTGTTTTATTTAAAGTGCATGTAAATTAGCTTTGCATAGGATTGTTTTATTTTTAAAAGATAAGGTTGAATGCAAGATTAGATTGTTAATGAAAAGGGATATTTTAAGATATTTAATTATATGGAAGTAATTACTTGATGTAAAGGAAATATTTATTTTGTTAATATGATTGAAGAAAATATTGAGATATATATATATATATTGCATGAGTAATATGAGTAGGTATATTTAAATATATATATATAGTTTAATATTTTGTCTTTTATTAGATAGATGCATGTAATTTAGTATTGCATGGAGATTTGAAAAGATAAGTGATGAATGCATGAACTAAAAGATATAGAAAAAGGACAGTTTACAAATTGAATATATTCATGTTTTAATAGAGAATTGAAAAGATATAGGTTTTGGATATAAACATGGAAAGGTTATTGGAAATAATTTTATGTTGTATTAAAAGTTAATTAAGGAGTTGTTTGCAATAAAAAGACAATTAATTACCTTAAGTTATTTATTTTCTAGTTTGGGCAATTATATTAGGGTGATTGGAATATTTATGAGGTATGGATTTAGAATATCCAACAGTAGTGATTCCCTCGTGATTGCCTTTTATAATCATTTTCCTCATATGTTGCAAAAGGGGTTGTGAGTTTAATTTTTTTAAGATTCCCTATTATGAAAATGGAAGATGGGTATATGGTTATTTGAGTAAACCTTGTTATTGTGCCGTTGACTTTGTAAACGTTACCTATTGCTTGAGTATGGATTTAGGAAATCCAAATATAAGATTTGATTAATGACTTGATTGCTTTTGTAGCTATGTCGTCATGTTATAATTTGGGATATGGGATTAAGTGTTAGTCCTTGATAGTAAGTCTTCCAAAGAATCTTAGAGGATCTAAGAGGGTTGTCGATTCATGATGTCAACTAGTGTTTTCCCTTAGGTAGTGCATGGTGTCTTATCAGTAGTTACCCAGTTTCCATGAACAAGGTTGTTTTGTACCTCTTGTGAAAGGAGTGGACTATGCATTTGTTGCCTGCAAGATATTTGGAGTGTGTTCTATTATTTGTTCCTCCTTGTGATGGAGTGGTTTTGATACCTTGGTTGTATGCACTTATGATTCCCTTGGTGATTAGTTTGTTTGTGAGTTGTCGAATAGAAGAGTGGCTTCCACTAGGGGCTAGAGCCCGGAAGAGGTAGGATTTGGGTAACCTATGGAAGTGAGTTTAATCAAGTGATAACTAAATTTGAAATGAATATTTGGGGAGTACTACACACTAAAAAGATAATTTCTAGCTTCATTCATAGTCAAGTGCTAGTTAAGGCTTGGAATGAGTGGAAAGGCCTGGAATGGCATAGTCATCTATCTCATCTGTATGAGAGGTATTTGATTCCGCACTAGTAAGTATGAGGGCCGAGGGTCGGTAGAGGCCACCAGGATTACCGGAGCCTATGAAGATCTGCCGAGGGTAACTTATTATGAGCTGTGGGATGACACTCTGTCTAGGACAATTGTTTGTTTGTTTGGTATTTTATGTTATGTGTATGGTTCTTTGAACATACTTGATCTATTTTATGTCTGGAAGCAATGTGACCTATGTCAGTGATGTGAGAGTTGTTCTTGTGTTTTACTTTGTTGTACTTTTGTTTGGTTGAATCAGTATGAGTCTGCCTTTGGTTAGAGGTTGTAGATATTTGTCCATGTTACTTGGTTACTATCTCCTAGCATGGGGGGTGGTCCTTTGGGTACCACTTGGTTGGGTGGAACATGCACCAAAACCATTGGGTCCCCATTGCTCTTCAGAACTTGGTGGCGAGACATCCAGTTGGACAGCTCGTGGTTGTTGTGTTATTCTTGCATTGTAATATTTTAGAATGTATAATTTATTTATCCCTCTTATGTTATGAGGTGGAATTCTATAATTGTAATACTTATGTACTATTGTCTCATTCTGGGAATGAGTGATGTAACTATTGGATTAAGTAAATGAATATGAAATGGTTTCTTGGATGTTTATCTTATTATGTATGTGTGTATGATGCTATGATTTTATAAAGTATTCCATGTTATGTTATTTAGAGTGTGTGGGTTTTGTAATCCCAACCTTGTATTGTAGTTGTTGTTATTGTAAGTGAATGTGTATGTTAATTGCACTTTAAAAAAAAAAAAAATTTGGTTCACTTTAATCGTTAATTACAACTTCCTTTAGGGTTACATGGTGGGGCATTAAAGTTTTCTTTTCCAATATTTTTCTTGGTGGTGCCCTTCAAAGCCTAAAGAACCCCCCTAGGTCTTCCTTATTGTGAATTGACTCACCTTTGTGTTGATAGTCAATCCAATTTGGGATTCTAGGGCACTATTGAATGATAAGTGGAGGAAAGGTGTTATATGACCTAGGCCACAAAGCAACATCATTTTTCACCATTATTCAAAATTAATAGCTTATTTAATGATGCTATTAACCCTACTAATCTAGTATTTATTAAGGAGCACTATTTTTGGATTGGAAGGAGACTATGGGTAAAATATGGAGAAAATTTTATAAAAGGGAGAAATTGGTTAATGATTTGTTTAGAAATACATTTCTTTGATGTATTAGTGCACATATTTTGTGATTTTAAACATGTGATTTTTTCTTTAATTATTTAGTGGGCAACCATGCCAAGGTATAATCTTTTATAAATATATATATATATATATATATATATATATATATATATATCATTTCACAACTTTTGATGCATACAAAATTTCTTAGCTGGAATATCCTCTCTCAAATCATGAATATAATATGGAGTTTGAAGATAAACTTGGAAAAAGAAAGGAATGAATAAAACTAAAAATAAAAAATCATTCCTTTTTGGAAGAATACCAAAAAAAATTCTAGATGAGGGGGATATGATCTTATGACATGCAAAAATGTTTTAGATGATCTCAACTTGCCCCCTTCAAGTGATAAGTAGATCCTTGATTGAGGTGTAAGTTGTGATTGTTGGATTTCGTCATAAGCATGTAATCAAATAAAATGAAAACATGTGTTTTGGGTAGGGAATCAATTTCCATTGATAATGGTGTTGAAAAAGTAATCATATACCTATACATCAAAGCAAGGGGAATATCTACAAAGGAACTAAATGGATTGGTGATGAAGAATTATAGCTTATATGCAAACTAAATTACCTTTGGAATGTCTTTGATACAATCTAAACTTAGATAAGGAAAGTAATATTGTTTAGGAAGAAACATTTTCAAAGATAGGTTGTAGTGGCTTGTAACCTTGCATATGCATAGGAAGTCTTGGTATTTAGTTGTCATTTTAAGTTTAATAATTTTATTTTTCTAGTCTTAAATATTATATTCATATAAGATTAATCTAAAAATTGAACTTCAAAATTATGCAATATGAAAATTATTAAGATCCTCTAAGATGTCTAATGGAAAACAATCTAAATTGCTAGAACCTATATGTGATATATTGAGTTAATTCTAAATGTTTGTTTATAAATTAGAAATAAATAATAGTGACCTAGAGAGAAATGATAAAATTGGAACACACATTTATTTATAGTTCATTTTGTAGATGACATTCTTGAGGGAGACATATGATTTCTTTATCTTCCACAAGTTACATCAATCTTGTAGAATATGATAAATAACTATCTGTATTGATATGTATGCATAATCATACAATGTAATAAAAGCTAAAGAATTGTAATAAAAAATGAAATGAGTTTTCTTCCACATAATTCTTCACCTTCTAATATTAGGTGGGTGATATGAAAATTTAATTTTCAAATTTGACCCACATAAAATTGCCTTACTCCTCATGGAGGGTTGTATTTTTATTTAAAAATTTAATTTTTGAGTGCTATTTATAATATTGAATGACTTAATTATTTGATTTATTTTGTTTAATAACTCACAATTAGTCTGGTAGTCTACAAAGCTTCAAAAAGTAAAGTTATTAAGAATAAAATTGTAGATTCAAGCCTAATTTCCCTATCTTGATGTTAGGATTCTAGAATTTTTAAGATAAAAGGGGAAGAAAGTTCAAAAAGGGGAAATAGGCTTTACTATAAGCCAAGTGAGATTTAATTCTATGCTCTCATCTTAGTTTTTATTGGATTACGAGTAGTCAGCTTGTGGCTACCTTAACTCTTAAATAAGATATAACTATTATTATAATTATATATAGTTAGTTTAATTTTCTTAGAGGTTATATTTAAGTATTTAAGTGGGTCTGGGTGGTAGAAAAACATAATTAGGTATATATAGGAGCTAGTGCTAGTTATTATTATGAAATTGCATATCATGTTCTTATTGAATACTATTGGAGGCATCTCCCTCAAAGTGGATTAGGAGTTTTCCTTCTCAAAGTGGCATATTATTGTTAAGTATTTGTAGCATATTTCCTATTATATTATTCTATTGTGATTTTTTTTTTAATTACAATGCCATATATTTTTCCTAGAGTTAAATCTAAAAAAACTCATGTCCTCTCTAAAATAATATAGAATTAAGCATTATAATTCCATAATCAACTAGTGATTAATTCATTTTTCGATAGGATACCCACATTTTTCAAAGATTTGAAAATAAGACCATCAACCTTTTAGACCCAAAATCCCCAATTAAACTATAATATATAAAACACTCTTACATCCATTAGTACAATTATATTAATCTAGAGATTCCTTAGACTTCACAATCATGAGGTTGAACCAATCAAAGTTATCCATGTGTTTCCATACTAATTCCAAAAAAAATTGGTGGCTTAGCCCAAAATAAATAATGTCTTGAGGCGTATGTCTCAACCATCATCCTACATTAAGATAAAATAATAACTCTTATATACCTAGACAAAAATGCCTAACATTGACATTATTATCAAATGTAAAAAGACAAGAAATTCAATCTAGGAGAATTTTAGGGGTACTTGATCAAGGATTTTAATATTGTTGTTGGTATATGGTCAAAACTCCCCTCAGGATTCGTGACATGGAAGAACCGCCTCCCATGGATATGTTAACTCTGGTGGTTGTAGCGGGTATTAATAGGTCAATCTTTTGGTGCAACGACAACCGTGGGGACAAAAATTGGTATCAGAGCCAAAGGTGTCGGGTTTGAATCACCTCAGGTTTGGTATATGGTGAACACTCCCCTCAAGATTCGTGACATGGAAGAACCACCTCCCATGGATTCGTTAACTCTGGTGGTTGTATCAGGCATTAATAGGTCAATCTTTTGGTGCAACAACAACTATGGGGCCGACTATTGGTATCAGAGCCAAAGTTGTCAGGTTTGAATCACCTCGGGTAACACTGAGGGGGAGATTTTTGGAAGATGGTTAGTGCTCCCCTCAAGATTCGTGACATGGACTAACCTCCTCCCGTGGATCCGTTAACTTTGGCAGTTGTATTGGGCATTAACATGTCGATATTTTGGTGCAACAACAATCGTGGGGCCAAAAATTGTAAGATAGTATTTTTATATAATGGATAAGATGGTAAAATTTATGAAGTACAATTAAAACAATTTGTTTTACCAAGCACATTAGGGTGTTGCATACAACAATTCTTTATTGGGATTTAACTACACATTTTTGAGTCAAACCCATTGACCCATATTGCATGAGAAGTGGTTCACACAAATCCATCTCTCATAAGCATGAATGGCCACTTAACACTTATTACACCTAGGTGATGCTGACGGGAATAAAGAATTTGGACTGATGTGGAGGTCACTCATCCCATTACTATAATAAATTTTCATATTTTAGGAACTACTTAGTTGAATCTTAATAAAATATCATAATTGACACATTGTGAAAATTACCATGTACTTATCAGTGTTACAAGTTATAATTAACTTTTTTGACTTTTTGAAGTGGATGCATCTTAAAATTACATCACTTAGCATTTGCGACACAACTTCCATAAAAACAACAATTTTTTTTAATATGCATAAAATGAAGAATAAAATAATCCCTATATATGTTAATTTTAGATAAATAGATTTAAATAATACATATCTATTTGAAGAAAATGAATACATCACTAAAATATAATTAAAATTAATATTTAAATTTATTCAAAATACAAAAATATATGGTTAGAAAGATAAGAAGTAGATCAAAGTTTTGTTGGCGGTTTCATATGATTTCAATCTAAAATATGTAAACGTAATGAGGATGATTTTAAAACTAGTTTATTTTTAAATAAAGGATGAATTTACACATCTAAATTGTTAGTCCAGATTCTAGGCTTGGAAAATTAAAAAATACATTCTAGGTCTAATAAAGGGATTTGGTTGGTTTAGAGGGTAACATGTATTGGGACTTGGTTTTTTATATTGTGAAGAGCTTTTAAATAAAAATTTTATGTACAAATTGGTGAGAAACTATAAAATACATAAGATTTAGTGAGTTTCAAGTGTTTTGGTATAGTATGCATGTTGGTTTACATGTGGTGATGTGTTGGAAACTAAAAGTCATTTGGATGAGAACTCACTACTACATAATAAATTTAGAGTTATTGGATACCTAAATGGTAATGAAAGTGTACTTGTAGTATATTTTGAGTTTATGTGGTATAATCTAGGGAGATGGTAAGGTTCAAGAGGATGTATTAAGGTACCTTGAGTACCTAAATATAGTTAAATATTTGTATATGTTATCATAATCTTAGAGATAGCTATGGTGGCTACACTAGGAGATATGTAAACATCAATAATGTTAAGGGACTATTGACTCAAAATGTGTGATAATGGCTACATAGACATAGTGGATCACTGACTATCCACAAGGAGAAATCATGATTAGTGATATGTATGGAATGTTGATGTCACTTGTGATATAGTTAAAATATACTTTATGATTTTGGAATTAAGGTGAATTGAGATAGTTAGATGGTTGATATTCCATGGTGATGCCTATATATTAAAATATTTTTAAATAAATTTGCTAAGGTTGGATAGAGAATTAATGTTTGTATATTAAGGTTGATATTTGGAAGGTTGATTGTAGAAAGGGTATACTATAATAATATATTGAAACTCTATAAAATAAATATTTGAATTGAATCTTTGAATTTGGAATAATATAAAATGTTCATCTTTTGTTGTGGGTTTCCTTCTCCTATAAGGCTCTTCTCACAAAATATTATGTCCCATGTAATCTTGTATTTGCATATTCCATGCAATTATCAATGTTGTTCAATATATTGGATAATACAATATACTATTATTGATCATATAATCTTAAGTTTATTTATTCTAGCCTATCAATCATCTACTAACAAAGGTATTTAATCCCCAACAACATGTAAATTATTTTACAAGTGTATGAGCCATAACATGATGATCTTATTATGTAATTATATTATTAATTGCACACACTATTTTGATTGCATATATATTATGTTTTTGTAATACCCCTCCGTTTTGATTCTTGTTCAAGTTGCTTTATACTATGTTTGGTTGCAGTTACTTTGATATTGGATACATTTTGTTATGATGTTTTGATCATTACTATTGAGTGACAAATATTATTGTGGCATGTAGTTATTTGATTATTGTTTCACATGCATTATAGATTAATGTTGTTGTAGAGTTAACATGAGATGTTAATATGAGATTACTGGATTATGATGGAAGTGTCAGTTTCGATGAGTGTATTGGGGAAGAGGACAAGTTCGCATCACTCGCTTGCGAGCGCCTTGCGAATCCGTAATTCTTTCTTCACGATGTGTATTATATGCTGGATATATTGTATGATGTTGTTTACTTGGTTGCAGGATTGCAGGTACATGACATCTACTCCACCTGGTTTCACAGGTTTGAGCATGTCGATCCAACGGTTAAGTTGAACGGGAGATAGTAGCTAGGTAACATGTGTCAAGTTTACACCCTAGCCTTAGTGTGTCGTCAGTCGTGGGTGTCGAGCCATTGTCTATCTTGCTTTGATGTTATTTAATTCTGAAGGATTATTGATTTGGAAATAGATACTTAGAATAATTGCATTTAAATCATGTTGATGATTATTTAATTTAAATAATGCAATGTGGATAAAATTTTATACTTAA
>VCHN02001727.1:0-20339 GCA_007115665.2 Sequoiadendron giganteum | reverse complement strand
TCGTCATGGGTTATCCTTGGAATCTTCATAGGCTCCGGCCCCCCCACAAGACAAGGGTTATCCTGGTGACCTCTACCGAATCCCGACCCCCATACTCACACATGCGGAGCCAAATACCTTTTGTACAGACAAGGTAGATGACCTTGCCATTACAGGCCTTCCCATCTCATCCCAAGCCTAATCGAGCTCTTAGGTCCATGAGTGAGGTATTAAAAATCTTGTTTAATGAGAAGTTAGTCCTAAGCTTCAAAGTATTGTTTTAGTTATCACTTGATTAAATAACTTATAACGAGTTATCCTAGGCACCACTTCAGTGTGCCAACCCCCCTTATAAGCCACTCTTCTACTGGACAACACACACACACACCATCCAAACAACAATGGAACCAAGGTGCAATAAATAAGATAACACGTCCTCCTTTCGAGGAGGCAACAAGAACTGAAATGAACTCCAACACTAGAGGCAATAGACCACATAACAAGGTCACTCCTTAAAAGGAGACATGGATCCCATAATCCGCTCTTAAATCAAGGAGCTACGAAACATTCCCGCTTGTAGAAACCGGGTAATAATTGACAACATACTACACACTTCCCAATGGAACACAAACCAGGTTGACCCCCTGACATGACAACCCACCATCATAAACGACCACATCTGGAAGACTCAACGGAGGACATGACTCCCATTTAATTCACTTCCCAATACGATGATAGGAATAGTTCTCAATGAAGACTAGCAAGAATTAAATTCTACTTTGGGTTCACTAAACCCACGTCTTTTAGTAAAGCTCGACAGATTATCACCATACTAACACTAATTTAATAATGCCTCTGTCAGACATAAGAATAATTCAAATCAAAATTACATCCTTAAAAGTTTCTGAAACTTATAAATTAAATGATTATTTCAAATATTCAGAAAATGACATTTAAAACGAATAAACGTTTCCTCTACTTGACATATTTATTTCCAAGATAATTTAGCATAACTTGATATAAAACAAATCATTTAATGTAATATTCAATAATTCACTGCGTTTAATAAATCAAGATAAGAATAAAGTTCAACTCCAATGTTTAAGTTCACTATCGTGCAATGATAACAGAAATTGTTTAATGTCATCGTTTCGAGGTAAGATGTTTAGAGTTAAAGTAGGTCTATGGCAAAGTCATTTATTAACTAATCAAGATGCCATCACATTTCTTGCCAAAACATATTTAACCTTTCAAATATATCGTTGATTTAAAACTAACAACTAAAACACGCCATAGAAAAATATAATTTTCTGTTTACACCATTAGATTGCCCAAGAAAATAATTCCCCTTATAAACCATTCTAACGCCTATGCAAATAATACTATTTTTAAAATAAAACCACTAGTTCGACTATTGTCTAATGATTTATAACTTCCTCAATTATATTTAAATCATTTATCTTTTAAATCAATAAATTAATTCCTCCATTAGACTTAAAACATGACTTCAATTAAAATGACATTCAATCTAAATAAAAACATCCAAGTTAATACCCTGACTTCCAATTTAAATATTATATTAAAACACTTAACTATATAAATATATACATAATATTATAATATTATAAATTATAATATTAAATATTTACCACATATTATATTAAATATAACACATAGCAATATATTAACATTATGACTATAATATTAAGTATTATTAATATAAAAGTTTGACTATGCATTAAAATCTTATTTTATAACCCACCCCTAGCCTTGGGCCGTGCGCCATTTGGGTTAGGGCTAGGCAGATTTCCTTATGGCCGTGGGTTAGGGTTGGCGACATCGGTTTTGGGTTGGCGGAGGGTCCAAGTATGGCAGCGGTCGAAAGAACCAGGCGGCGGCTTTTTCTTTGAGCAGGGCGGCGCTGTGCAGGGTGGCGACGGCTCAAAGGGAGTGGCGGTTCCTTTTTTTTTACCCCCGGCGGCGCCACCGGTAGGAAAAGATGCAGCCAGTGGAACCAGCGCAGGGAGGGAGCAAGGAGGAGGCGGCGTTTCCGGAGGGCGGCCGCAGCGCCGACGACAAAGGGAGAGGCGGCGTTTTCGGAGGGCGATCGCAGCGCCGACGACAAAGGGGAGAGGCGGAGGGTTCGTAGGTCACGACGGACAGAAAATAGGGGAAGGGGAGGCGGCCACGACGGAGGTGCCAGTGGTAGCTCCAAGCTGCAACGGCGGCGATAGCTCCAAGCCGACAGGGAGGAAGGGGTGGCGACAGCACCAAGCGGCCGCAGTTAAAGGCTTGGAAGGGGCGGCGACAGCACAAAATTCGCCTCACAAAAAATATATTTATTTATTTATTTATTTATTTTAAAATAAAGATTTAGATAACAGACCTACGGATTTCTAGAAATCCGCACCTAGGTTTGGACAAACACAGAAACATTTCAAACAACAATTTTCCCTTATTTAGAATTTTTTTTAACAAAATTATACAAGCATAGTTATGAAACTATTTATGTGAATGACATATATATATAATTCAATCTAACAAAGAATCTTATTCGAATTGAAAAATAAATAACACAGCCATTAAATTTCAGTCAAGAACATCCTTTTGCAACAATATTTCAAAGTTTATAAATTCAATCGAATAAAAGAACCTGGTTAACTGGTGTTTGAGATGATCCAATTGATGCTCAACTCCTTCCTCTTGCTTCCAAATCCAATTCGTCAAAATTTAACCACTTCAATCCAAAAACTCGCAAACTTTGAAAAATTCTTCCTCACAAATTCCATTTTTTTCTCCAAAAACTCCCATGTCAAAATTATGAAACAAAACTCATTCATAAGGATTTTTTTGCCCTAAAATCCTTCAACCACTGTAATAAATTCTTCAAAACAGAAAATAGGAAATATCTAATTTCTTTTAATTTTTGAATTTCCAACTTT
The DNA here is from genome assembly GCA_007115665.2 of Sequoiadendron giganteum. Lineage (NCBI taxonomy): Eukaryota > Viridiplantae > Streptophyta > Pinopsida > Cupressales > Cupressaceae > Sequoiadendron > Sequoiadendron giganteum. The sequence continues at coordinate 17,418 of VCHN02001727.1, read as the reverse complement.
TAAATTTCAACTTTCAAACTTGACTTTTAAATCCATTTTCTAAATTTTAAATTTCAAATTTCATAATTCACTTACAATTCAATTTTCCATTTCAACAATTAAACAATAATTTCCAAAGGAATAATCTAATTTATTTCAACACAGTAATTTAATTTAACACAATCCAATTTAATTAATTAATAAAATAATCTTAATCCAAGATTAAATCATTTTATTAATTAAATTAAATTAACTAATAAATCAAACAACATCTCAAATGTTATAACTTGATTAATATAATCAATAATTTAAATACCAACACCATTTAATTGTCTCTTCAAAACTTGAATTTAAATAATGAAGAGAGGGCACGAAAATCAAGACAGCACAACCCGACAACAACTGACGATAAAAGAACTAGGGTGACGACCTGACACGGAAACCTAGCTACTATCTCCCAATAGAATACCATTGGGTATTGAACATGCTCTCACCTGTGAACCAGGTGGAGTCGATGTGCCGTACCTGTCAACCTACAAATAAAGTAACAACAACATATAATGTGAACAGCATAAAATACACACCGTGAGGAGGAAATCACGGAATCACAGGGCGCTCGCAAGCGAGTGATGCGATCCGTCCTCTTCACCAATACACTACAAATAACTGACAATCTAGCATGGTAGTATAATCCAAAGCGTAAACATCTTCAATTCAAATAGCCACTATGCTAGTCCAAAGCATGGAATACAGATAACATATGAATACAGTAACATCACATCAAAATACAATTTTAACGTATAGATAGCTTATCAAAACACACATACACAAAAGGGTATCCGAATAACCGAAACACAACAAGGCAACATACCACACAAGGCACAAACCAAACATAAGGCAAAATAGGGGTCTTACATAATCCATGGTTGGCACTAAGACCCTTGGCTAAACCCATGGTGGAGGATGTCATCATTCCTTTTTTTGTGAAGGACAATGTCGAGGTGGACACGTTGGAGTCAATTATCTTGCTCACTTAGAGAATTGTACAGTGTGTGAGGCCTCTAGTAGAGCATGATGTGGATGAGACTTCTAGGTCTGGAGTTCCACCCTATCATTGTCACTCTTGCAATGCTATTTGAATGCATGATTATCAGAGTCCTCGGGATGCAACTGCATAACCTACATCAGTTGTAGAGAAGATGGTTATGAAAAATGCATTGTTGAATGAAACATTCGACATTGATACTTAGGTAAAATTCATCAAGTTCATTTAATTTTTTTTATTAAATTCTATTTTAAAATGTAAGAATAACTAAATTAGTAGAATTAATATGATGAAAATTTAGGGTAGGAGTGTTCATGATACATGCACCATTCCTACAAACCCTTATTTCTTTACAACATCGAGTCTATAGGTACGCAACTAGTATTAAAGAAATAATTATTGCACCCCGCCTGATTCCGCACCAGAGTCTCCTCTCCTCTGAAAAAGGCCTTTAAGCTTTCATGGTCTAGATTTTTGGTGTGTTTTGGATACTTTTTCCCAGAACACAACAAACCCATAGCCTGTGCAATAACTTCTTCACTAATTTTGAATGATATAACACCAATGGAGACCCGTCTATCCTTCCACAAATTGGCAAACTGACCTGATAGGATAGGATCATGGCCAACCAAGCAATCCATAAGCGGAGCAATGACACCCTCCACACAAATGTGCCAGACCAAAGGGTTGTTTTGAAACTCCTCGCAGTTGTCAGGTTCAGTCCTAACCCACTCACCACCCATACTTCCAACCTGCATAGAAAAATCAAAATGCAAAAAATGTCAATTGCAGTAGCCATGAATGATAATCACAATGTGATAGTTAAGGTAAGGCATACAACGAAGGATAATTAAACCCGTGTACAAGACGCACGCGCAAAGGGGAAATCACCACAGGGTGATTTGACACAAAATTTAAAGAATTTATGATTACAGGCAAGAAGGCAAGAATTGGCCGATAAGTAGGGGATGCACAAAAACCCAAGTAGAAAGGCCAGATAACTAAAATTAGTAAGCATTCAAATCAAGCCAAAAGAGTCCCGCGCTAAAATAATTGGCCCGAAGCCCCTAGAAGGCCATCTCCCAACATGAATAGTCAAATCATTATAAATACATTCACTCCCCCAGATGCAAGGGGGAGATAAAATAAGGAATCCAACAATCCCCAAGGGAATAGATCGCACAGTATAGCTCCGCAGATATGAAGTCACCTCCTTCCACCTATCCATCATCAAGCTACCACAATTAAACTTGAACCCATCATTTAATTCTCATCCTCGCCACCTCACCGTAACCTTAGAACCCGACCCCATCCACCATTTCCAAAGGATAGACACATGGATCCTCCTTTCCGTGCTCCACACATGCAGATCTTTCCCAAGAAACCTCCACCTGTACTTCATTTCAAATTTAATGCTCATCCACTAGATTCCCAAAAATATCTAGTGGATCCCCCAATCAGCTCCTGTTATCCAAAGATTAAAACTCATTGCAAACCATGGTAGCCCTGTTCTCGCATGATTAACACTTGAATATTTGGCGGAAGCCTTTCATTTTTCCTCCAACATTTAGCTGAATCTTAGCTCGAGCTAAGATTAGCCAAGGCATCCGCCACCTGGTTGCCTTCTCTGAAGATATGGGTCACCTTTTTATCACTAAATTTGGATAAGAGGAAGCTAACATCCAACAAAATTTCCTTAGTATTCCAACCCATTAATTTGTCTTTATTCATAGCATCTGTAACCAACTTGGAGTCTCCCTCAATGTGGAGATAAGCAATCCCCAGAGAAACAATAATTTTGATGCCCATTAGCAGCGCATGAGCCTCCACCACTAAAGCCGACTAAAACCCAATACCTCCAGCAAATATCGCCACCAGAGCTCCCATAGAATCTCTGATAACTCCACCAAAGCTTGCCCTACCTGGGTTGCCCTTAGCAGCCCCATAAAATTAAGTTTAAACCATCCTCTATCCGGAGGCTCCCATTTAGTATTTTTTCTAGCTAAAAGTTTCGCATTATCAAAGGAGTTAGCCTTTAAATCTTTGTGCCATTCTTTAGCCATTTTTATTTCATAATCCATCAGCCCCCTCTCCGAGAGTTTCCCATTAAAGAGGGAGATATTCTCCTCAATGATCCTAACTCCAATGCCAAAAACCTCCTTGGGGCTCCTCTCAATATTCCTGAAAACCCTATTATTCCTCTCCTTCCATAAACACCAACCTAAAATAGGGGGAACCTGCTTCCAAATTTCGCTAGGCAGAGGGTGGAAAAATGAGCCATACCAACCCAGAATAAAGGAAAAAAATTCCTTACTTATAGCCCAAGAGACACCAAGTTTCTCAAAAGCCAACCCCCAAACTTTAGCAGCAAACGGGCAGTGTAATAAAAGGTGACTGACAGTTTCCTCCCCTTTCTTGCAAAGGAAACATCTATTGGGAAAACAAAAACCTCGAGTCCTCAGATTGTCTTGGGTTAGAATCCTATTATGATAGGTCGTCCACTAGAAAAAATTAATTTTAGGGATCATATGACGATTCCAAACCTTCTTCTAGGGTTCCACAATAGAAGTTTCATTGGTCAGCAGACTGTAAGTTGACCACCCAGAGAGATCCCCTTGTTTATCTAAAGTCCAAAAAAACTCATCCTCCTTGTCATAGGAAGGAAACCTGATGCTGGAGAGAATCAGCTAAAGGGATCGAGCAAGACAACAAAGGTCAAGAGAATGGGGGCAACAAAGGGTAAGATCCTTCCAAATCCTAGCTCTTAGAGGTCCAGAAACATAGTTAGTGATATGTATGCCAAAGAATCTCTGAGCTGCTCCCATCACTGCCCCAAAGCTAGAGGAAGCTAGAAAGGAGTCAATAAGCCAAGTATCTTCCTAGAACTTGATTTTAATCCCATTTCCCATTTTCCATTTAATTCCTTTCTTTAGTAGGCCTTGTATGCAATAGATGCTCCTCCATACAACAAGGCCCTGGGGGTGAGGTTCCAAAAGACGATCAATCAAGGGCCTGTTCTGGAGATATTTGGCATTGATAATTTTACACCAGTCCTTAGTGTTCCTTAATTGGTCCCAACCAACCTTGGCCATCAGAGCCTTGTTAGAGTTAACAATCTTCCTTATTCCAAGCCCACCACAATTTTTAGCCTGGCAGACCCTTTCTCATTTCACCAAAGCAAGTTTCTTTTTTTCCTCAATATTGGACCATAGGAAATTCCTTTGAATTCTTTCAAATTTATCAGCAATATACTTAGGCATCTTAAAAATAGATAGAAAATAAGTGGGGATACCTTGGATAGCCGCAATGAGTAGTTGGAGTTTTCCAGCATGGCTTAGCAAAGAGCCCTTCCACCCAACCAACTTCCTTTGAATCCTTTTTAGAACCGAATTCTAGAACTTCGTTGGTACCTCCTTAACCATGAGGGGGAGCCCAAGGTACACCAATGTGAGAGAATCACCAACACATCCCAGAACTGAAGTCACCCTATTTTTCAAATTAGGCATGCAATTGAAAAAATAAATCTTGCTTTTATTGTAATTGATGCATTGACCAGAGCAAGAGGCATAGTTGTTAAGAAAATCTTTCCATTTCCTGGCTTCTACCATAGAGGTTGTCCCAAATAGAAAGGTGTCATCCACAAATTGTTGTACAATAATCAGATTTAGAGAGGAAGCCGCTCTAACACCCGAAATGGAGCCCTCAGACAACAGACTCGTGAAATTCCTACTGAGCACATCAACAATCATAATGAAAAGATAGGGAGACAGAGGGTCTCCTTGTCTGAGCCCTCTACTAGCAGAGAAGAACCCACAGGGGGATCCATTAATCATAACTGAGAACTTAACAGTACTAACACATTCCATAATGAGTTTGATGACCGAACTGTTAAAGCCAAACTTGGCCAAGACCTTCGAGATGAAGTCCCAGAACACTTTATCATAAGCTTTGGAAATGTCAAGCTGGAGATTCATCCCTGCATTGTTACATCTATCCATAGAGTGGATCAGTTCATGGGTTGTCAAAGTGGCATCAAGAATATGTCGCCCAAGGAAAAACCCCTTTTGAGTGTGATTAATGATTTTATCCAGGAGAGGTTTGATGTGGTTAACTAGGATCTTAGAAAAGATCTTATAAAAGGTGTTACAAAGACTAATAGGTCAGAAGTTAGTCATAGAAAGAGGCTCACTAATCTTGGGGATAAGAGCAATGAAAGTGTGGTTCAATTGTTTAAGGATCCTACCAGATTTGAAGAAGTCCTTGGCCGCAAGAACAAGGTCCCCGCCCACAGTATCCCAAAAAATCTAAAAAAAAAGGAGGAAAATCATCAGGCCCCGGGGCTTTGAAAGCCCCCATGCTAAAGGAAGCCAGATGAACTTCTTCCATGGAAATAGTCCTAAGGATTCCCAAGTTATCTTCCTGAGAGATGGAGGTAGGGAGATGTTGAAGAATCACACAGTCGAAAGCCAGGTTGGGCGCTTCAGCCAGAGCCAAAAAAGCCTCCTTGAAGTAGTTCACTACATAGATCCCAATTTGAGCTTGATTTGAAATCACCTCCCCAGTGGCATTTGTCAATTTGTCAATTTGGTTCCTTTTCCTATGCTTGATGGTAGAAACATGAAAAAAGGAGGTGTTCCTATCTCCTTCCTTTAGCCATTGGACCCTTGATTTTTGTTTCTAGAATACCTCCTCATTTTTTAGGACATGTTCTCATTCCATTCTAGCTTCCCATTCTTCGATGTGAGTCCGCTAAATATCATCACCCTCATCCAAATTTTTCTGTAAGGTCCTCAACTTTCCTTCAAGAATTTTTTTCCTTTGAAACACATCCCCAAACACTTTTTTGTTCCATCCTTTTACCATTAGTTTAATATGTTTAAGTTTAAAGAAGATCCTAAACATAGGGGATCCTTGGATAGGAATATTCCACCATACAACAATTTTCTTTTGAAATCAGGATGAGCATTCCACATTATTTCAAAGCAAAAAGGATAGGGGCCCACAACAGGACGGATATTAGTAGTCAGCAGAAGAGGATTATGGTCAGAGACCGTCCTGGTCAAGGTTATAAGGTTGGCATCTAAGACATTAGTCCAATGAGGAGAGCAGAGGAAGTGGTCAAGCCGAACATGAATCAGGTCACCACCAGCCTGTCTATTAGACCATGTGAAATTCTGGCCCAGGAGCTCAATATCAACTAAACCCGAAGAATTCAAAAAATTAGCCAGATCTGACATGCTGTCAGTGTAATCCAAAAGGCCACCACTTTTCTCAGACGAAAAAAGGGGAGAGTTAAAATCTCTAGCAACAAGCCAACGACCTCCCTTATTCAGATTGATCTTAGCCACCATGTTATCCCACAAAATACTCCTCAAGTTCCTCTGATTAGGAGCAAAAATATTAATTATAGACCACGCTTCTCCAAGATAAGAGAACGAAACCCCAACACTATTTTTACAGTGAAATATTTCAAAACCATGTAGACAAGAAGGGTTCCAAAGCACAACCAAACCCCCCGAAGCTCCCTCGACATCACTATAGCCATAGGAAGCATTAGGCCAGAAAAAGTTAGCAATTTTATCAAAATTCACCATCAACATTTTGGTTTCTTGAAGAAGGCAGACATCAATCTTATGTTCTACAATATATTTCTTCAGGACACATTGTTTGTGTGAACTATTAAGCCCATGAATTTTCCATGACATAATCCTCATTTCTGACCTTTTTTTGAGGACACATCCAATGTCCTTTGTTTTCCCAGAGCAATCTCATTTGTTGTCTCTATCATTCTAGTGAATCTCTGAGAAGGTCTCCCTGGCTTAGATTCTCCTCCTACATCTACCTTCTTCTTTCTTCCTTTCTTCTTGGGTGTAGTCCATATCCCTTCATCCTCAGCTTTCTCAAGCTTTAAACTCCCCAAACTTTCAGAAGACTCTTCAATCATACCAGAGCTCTCTTCCTCGCAGATTTCACCATCCTCAATCAAAGCCCCACAGGTCTCTAAAGTGATAGCCAAAACCAGAGGGTCACTAGCTGAAGTGCTAGGAACAAAAAACCCACCAGGGACCCCCACAAACACGAGATCAATAGTTGAAGAGCTAGGGTCCTGAGACATGGACAGGGGTTTAGCAACCAACTCCAAAGCATCACCAAGATCATAAAATTCAGGAGGAGGACCAACAGGGGAAGGTGGGTGAGGAGGATTCATAGGTGAATGGTCAAAATCTGGGGGAACTAACCCAGCATCACATGGCGGTCTTGGAATATTCTCAGACAGAGTAGTAGGATTTAACACATTGTCCTTAAACTCCTGACTGACAGTGGGTTTGTAGTTGGAAATAAGATGCCTCGCTTTAGCACACTTTTGACAATACACCACAGGGTTTTTGTAACACACATGTTGAGACCAACTGCCCAACTTAGAACACAACTTGATTGAATTTGGTAAAATTTTATCAACACAAATATTGACACAGAATCTCACAAAGACTAACCTTGATTTCGATTTTGTGATAGCATCTGTGGTAAACAATTGGCCTAATGAGTCCCAAATAGCTTTTAAGATGGCTTCATCCCAAAACTCCAACGGCAACCCCGACAGCCTAACCCAAATAGGAGCCGACTTATTTAGATCAGTAGCAGGGTCGAAATGAGGTTTCCATTTGCACAAAGCCAGATTGTGCTTTCCAAAAACCCACGGACCCGACGACAGAGTCACCACTAAGTCCTCCGCAACAGTGAATCTAAATAGGAAAAGACCACCAACCATCGTGCGAATCTCCACACTACCCTTAAGGCACCACTTTTCCGCAACCCATTTCTGAACCATATCCACCGTTGGATGGTAAGAGAGAAATCTACCCACCACAACATTCTCCATGGAGGAGAGGATTTTGTCACTGATCGAATTAGGAATGTCAAACACAATACCTGAGGATGAAACAATCTCAAGAGAATATGGAAACAAGGAAGAGACTTGTTTCCAATTAGAAAGCACATCCTTCCAACCGACAGTCGGCGGGATCTTCACTGCCGGCATAGAAGATACACTCGGAGATGCCAAAGACTTCAAAAAGCCTGAAGGTGAAAGCACTGACCCCGTAGGGGGGGATCCATCAGACACGGGCCCAAAGGAGGGGAGCACGGGTCAGGAGGGGGCAGAGGGGGACCATTGGATACCCCTAAGATAGAGTCCACCATGCACGTAGAAAATTCAAACTCAGAGGAGCGGGAGAAAATACAAACTCAGAGAGTTTCGTGCTACTTAGTTGTGAAGAGTTGAATTTTATTTGAATGATTGTCTTGAATAACACGCTTTGGATGTCAAATATTTTTTTGGTGGACTTTCGAGCTCCACACCTCGCTATTCACATCATCATACAAATTTCACTCAGGTAACCTTTATTCATTAATGGTGTTGTAAAATAATGTTAGCTAGTTTTGGTGATTTTGCATGTACAAATTTAAAAAATTGATGAGAAACACAAACATTGGAGGAACATGAAGTAGAGAATGAATGAGACTAATTTGTGCAATTATGAAATTGAAAGCTTAGAGTTGAAATTATGTCTTATTTTCTATCTCAATTTTATATTATATAGTTTGATAACTTTTGAATGATTATGAAATTGCTCTCATAAGAAGTATAGTTCAAGTTTGGAAGATTTTTTTTTGGTAGAATTCCCATAGAACCTTAAAATTATTTTCTCTATGTGTAATGCATATTATATTTGGTGTCAATTCTCATATTATAGCCTCACAAAAAAATATTAATAGTTTAGGCTATATTTGATTATTTACTACTTCTAGCTAGTCGGTAAATAAGTCAAGGAACATGCTTTATTCTCATATGGTTATTGTTATCATTTCCTAGTGTTCACTAGTACTATGTGCCCATGATTCTAATAATCCTATGTCATATCCCTTGGTTTCCCTATGACCACTAGCTCTACCCACTTGCCTTGTACAAGATTTTATGGACATATGCTAATTTTTATGATGGTAGATCATAGTGAGAAATCATCTCTCACATAGTTTCTTTCATGCTCATTTTTAGGCTACCACATCCCTTCAACCAAATTAACTCCTACCTACCACCATCTCGTAACCTATCACATGTATCATCCTCCTCACCACACATTTTAACCAAACGTGAAGAGTATATGAAATGCGATGTGAATGAATTATGTTGTAACCCAAAATCTACCATGATGTCTTATTTTCCATATCTATTAGAGGATTTCATGCTTGGTTGGTCTTGTGAGATCCGAAATATATTTACCATTCAATTCCCATCTCATTCTTCCATTCCTATCATCACACATATTTTAACCATTTTATATTACATATCCCAATCTTTAACACCTTATATATTATACCACCTTCCTCCATATTTAATCATATACACATATCCTTACAAGAAACCTTTCCTTCTACTTATTATTGATCAAATCTCTTATACATTATTACTACACACCTCAAGTTCCCACTTCATGTCTTATATTCAAACCTTAGACACTGCCTAATTCACCTTATGTTATAATATTCCCTCCTAATTACATACCATTAACCTCTAATAGTTCACCTTATGTTTTATTATCCCATCCTAGCTCATCCAATTAATCTCTACTATTACATTCTATGTTCCATTATCCCCTCTTGATTGTGTCCCATTATCTTCTCCTAATTCACCCTATGTTCCTTTATTCCTTCCTAATCCTATCCCATTAACATTTAATAGTTCACCCTATTTTCCACTATCCCCTCCTAGCCCATCCCACTAATATCTAATAGTCCATCCTATGTTTCATTATCCCCTTCTACTCCCATCTTATTGCACCCTCTATTATTTCACCCTATGTTCCATCATCCCCTCTTGGTCTTGTCCCTTTATCCATTTTATGTTATACCATCTTTTTCCATGTTTCATCATAGATAGATCTAATCTTACAAGAAACTTTTTCTTCCACTTCTTATTGACCAAAAATATTCTCCATTATTACTAGACACCTCAATAACCACTTCATGTACTGTAGTCAAACCTTAGACACCTCCTAATTCACCATTTGTTTCATTATTCCCTTTGAATCCCATCCCATTAACCTATAATAGTTCACGCTATATTTTGTTATCCCATCCTAGCCAATCCCATTAATCTCTACTAGTACATCCTATGTTCCATTATCCCCTTCTATTCCCATCCCATTACCCTCTCTTATTTCAACCTATGTTCCATTATCTCCTCTTGGTCTTGTCCCATTATCTTCCCCTAATTCACCATATGTTCCTTTATTCCCTCCTAATCCCAACCCATTAACATCTAATAATTTACCTTATGTTCTACGATCCCCTCTTGGACCATCCCACTAATCTCTACTATTCCATTCTATGTTTCATTATCCCCTTCGACTCCCATCCCATTGTACCCTCTATCATTTCACCATATGTTCCATTATCCCCTCTTGGTCTTGTCACTTTATCCCTTCTATGCTATATGACCTCCATCCAAATTTTATCCTATACACATACCATTACAAGAAATATTTCCTTCCACTCATTATTGACCAACTCTCTTCTCCATTATTGTTGCACACATCAACAACCAACTTCATGTGCTATAGTCAAACCCTAGACACATCCTAATTCATGCTATGTTCTATTATCCCCTCTTGATCTTGTCCCTTTTTCCCCTCCTAGTCTCATCCCATTATCTTATAACTTCCTCCAAGGACTATTTGCAAAGGTGGTTGTTTCCCCATGCAAAAACAAAGTGGTGCAAACCTCCCATATCATGCATCCATCTTCATCACCCCCACATCAAGATAAAACCTAATACCCTAAATCTTATGAATCCACTATCAATTCATCTATCCAAGTTGAAGAGTCCATAAAATCTTCCTCCCTCATCACACCATCGATACCAAATGAACTATGTCCATCTCCTAATCCAAATCACATTAACATATATTCCCCTCCATATAAATATAAAGGAACCCTTCTCCTCCATCATATGATCCCCTTCCATCTCATGATCCCATTTCCAATCAAGAACAACACATCACTTCCATCTCATCTAATGATATCTTTCCATCTCAAGAGAAAGATATCCCTTCATCCCATTCTCATAATCCCCTCTCCCCCACTTAATCTAATGACATACTTTTGTGTCCAGATCTCAAAGTACCTCTTCCACTCCATTTTATGATCACTCTCGAAATGTGGTCTCAAAGTACACCTTCCACCACATCTAATGATCCTCTACCCCTCATGATCAAAAAAACCCTCCCTCTTCATCTCATGATCCCCCTCCACCTCATAACCAAGACCACACTGTACCATCCACCCCATCCCAACATAATAGCATAGACAAGGCAATGAACTGTTTGAAAAAATGCCTCAAAGAAATGTGGTCTTGTGGTGATGGAATTCCATGACAAAAAAATTGTCATGGCATTCCATCACCATGAGACCTCATTTCTTTGAGGAATTTTTTCAAACAGTTCACTACCTTCTCTATGCTAAAAAGGTTAATCAATGGTCAAAAAGGAAGGAAGAAGTGAGGCATGGATCATGGATTCTCACCAATGGATGAGAATTAATGATGAGATTTAATCAAGGGTTTACCTTTGTTCAAACAAACACACTTTTAACTTTCACAAGAGATCACAAGTTAACTTGCACAAGAAATCAAGTAAGTTTGTTAGAAAAAGGAATATTCTCCTTTTTCAAATGAGGGAAGAAAGAGAATATTCTATAGGATATTCTCATGGGTGAGGAAAACAAATATTTAGCAAATTAAAACAAATTTTTAATGTGCAAAAAAGGGGAAAGAATATTCCATGGGAATATTCTCTTTTTGGAGGAATGTGCAAAGGAGGAATATATTCCCTTGCAAGTGGGGGAGAATTAGATTTAATTAGGTAATTGATAATTGAAATAATGTCAATTATGTGATTAGGAGATTTAGATGATTTTCATTAAATAAAGTGATTTAATGAAAAGGGGGAAAGTGAAATGATATTTAATTAAATAACTTAGGGTTATTTAATTACATAAGAAGACTTAGGGATTTACATTAAATAACTTGATGTATTTAATTTAATAAGATGAAATGTTAGCATGAAAGGGGGTGAATTAACATGATAAGATTAATTAGGTTAATAGATGAAAATGGCATTATTAATTAAATAGCTAGGCTAATTTAATTAATTAGGCTAAAATAGGATGGGTTTCAAGACAAAATGATGTTAGTATACTCGATTCAAGCTCATGATATCATTAAAGAAATTTTTAAGTGTCTACAATATGAGTTACGTGTATTCAAGTGTATACTTTACAACTTACATGTATACTTTGTGACTTACGTGTATTCTAATGTATACTTTGTGACTTACATGTTTTAATGTGTATACTTTGTATTCATGTGTATACTTCATGGCTTACGTATATTTGAGTACTTTTTCTTAACTTATTCATGTGTATTCATGTGTATGCTTCATGCTTTCGATGTATAATTCATGTGTTCCCATGTATGCTTCATGATTCGTGTGTATACATCATGTATTCACATGCATGCTTCATGTTTCTTGTGTATACTTCACATATTATGTGTATTCACGTGTATGCTTCATTCTTTCAATGTATAATTCATGTGTTCACATATATTCTTCATGATTCATGTGTATAGTTCATGTATTCATGTGTATGTTTCATGCTTCTTGTGTATACTTCACATATTATGTGTATTGATGTGTATGCTTCATTATTCAGACATCTACTTCATGTGTTCATGTGTGTGCTTCATGATTTATATGTATACTTCATGCTTATTGTGTATACCCCATGTATTATGTATATTCACATGTATGCATCATGCTTCCTCTCGCAACTAACACTCCTTTAGTGCTTTCAAAGCCCTTTCCTCCTCCTTGAGAGAGTCAAAAATTCCATACTCAGTAATCTCATGGGTGATAGCATCCAAGGAAGCCTGAGCAGCCACCTTAGTATGGATGATGTTACTAAAAAATTGCCTATTCCACCTTTTAAGTTGGTACTTCACATATTACGACTACTTGGAAAAAGAATACATAGCAGTTCCAAAATAAAGTCTACAAAAATACCACCACTTAGAAACAAGATCCTACAAACAAGGATCCCACAACCACATAAGTTGAAACTTGAAAGAGGGAGATCAAGTGACATGAGCTGATATAGCAGATAACTTAATAGGCCAATGATCTAAACCCCTCTAGTCTAGAATCTTAGAACAAGTAGACCAAGATCCACCAATCCAAAAATAAGAAACCAAGAACCTGTCGAGACTCTCAACAATACAATCCTCCCCGAGTCTCCTATTGTTCCAATTAAACTGACCATTGCTAGGCTTAATGTCAACAAGATTCAAGGTAGAAGTATTATCATGCAAAAGAAAAGTAGAAGGCTCCAACCTAAAAAATCCTCCCCTCTTTTCTTCCAAATTAGTAATGGAATTGAAATCACTTGCAATAATACAAAGATAAAGAGAAGCAGAGCTCTAAATAAACTATATGTGAGACCATAGGCGTTGGTTACCAGGAAAATTAGTGGGAGCATAGATATTGGAAAGAAGAATATTTTCTCCAGTTTCCAGGCTCAAAGCAACTACAAAAATAGAAGACTTACAAGACATCCACCAAAGAGGGAAAATCTTCAATGGATTACATAAACAAGACAAACCTCCTACATTACCTTGGTCACCAGTACACTGGCATTGAACCCACCCCCAAATTTTAGGCACCGAACAACACATATTATCTATAGAAAACTTAGTTTCTTGTATAAAAATCACATCAAGCGAATGATTTCTCACCAAATCATGAAATTTTTTTTGTCAAGGGCCACTGTTCAGGCCCCTTACATTCCATGAAAGCATGATCATTTTTTATGGTTGGAAAAGTGAGAATCAAGAGTCTTAATAGATCCTGACTCCACCAACATATCCCCCATCATCTTAATTTTCTCCAAGTCCTTTCTCCTAGCCTTGGAAGCCTTCTCAAAAACCCCTTTCTTGAGATTTTACTGGTGAAGTCCCAAAGAAGGATAAGCTTTGTTTCCTTTTTTCCAAATCAGACCCCATCTTCACCAATGGAAGAGAGTTCTTCCCCCCCCCCAATATTTTCCACAGCTACCAGGGCCTCAAGAACTGCCGGATCCACCAAACTAAGATCAATATCCATTTTAAATGCACCAACTTCTTAGGTATTCTAAATATTGTCAGAAATATTTCCCTCCAAAACCACCTCCAAGACACCTTGATCTAGAGCCATCATACCTAGATTCAACTCTTGTTGGCCAAGGTCATCCAACACATCAAATCTATTAAAAGTGTCCCCTTCTTGTTGCTCCTTTATTGTCATCTTCTATCCATGATTCCTATTATGAGGCTTAACAAGAGTGAAACCCTATTTATCTACAACTTCACCAAGAATGGAAGCCTTACTTTTTTCAACCTTAGTAGGGTTGTGAGGAGGTTAAGTAGGATGAGACTTGGAAGATATGGTCCTAGGACATATTTGTTGTAAATGGCCATATTCATGGCACAATCGACTATCGAAAGGTAGAGTCTCATAATCAATCTACTGCATCCAAGAAGATGAACCAACACAAATTTCCAAAGATTCTAGAAGAGGCTTACTCAAAAAAATATCAACACAAATTCAAGAAAAATTAATTACCTTTCTATCCTGTGTTTATTGAGAAGGACCCATGGGCTTCCTCAAAAGTAGAGGAACCATTTACAACATTTCATTATGCCAATACTCAACTGGGAACCAAGGAGGCGCACCACACAAGAACACAATTTGGGAGCTCTTTTGATGGGTTAAAACCAGTGTGCCAAGGTTTAATGAATAAACCAATGTGGTTGTGGAAATAATACCCACCCTCAAAAACTTTGTTGTGATCAGCCATGTAGTTGAAAATGACCATAAAATATCTATTTTCCAATAGCATCACTTACATTTCACCCTTTGAAGTCAAATTACATTAAGCCTATGACTCCAAGAATGGGAGTGAGACAATCATTCCCATGAATTTGCATATCAATGCATGATTTGAAAAATACTTAACATCCCCAGTGATTGACTCTAGTTGGATCACAAAAATTGGCCTATCTTTACTCCTCTACAAGCAACCATTAATTTTTGGGGTTCGAGGGCCACCAAATAAAGAAAGCCTTCTCACCCCCAAATCATTGTTCAACAGGTTACTCACAGTATCCCTCGTTGAAGAAGATGGTGACTTCACACCAAGAGAAGCTCAAAAATCCATATAGGGTTTATACCTAGAAGCTTCACCCACATCCATAGTCGAAATAAAGACAAAACAAAGGCCTTATACCTCCCTTTCGCCCTTTATCAAGCATCCAACTTACAAAAAATCCAAAAGAAATATAAACAACGAGCATCGTCCCCTCTCACAAAAGAAAAACCATCCCAGCAAAAAAGAAAAGCCTCCACACCAACAAACAATCCCCCTGCTTGCATGCACAGTAGAAACCCCACCCAAAATCCACTGCACCATAGCCAAGAGGCTGAGAAAATAAAAATTAGGCATCGCTAGGGCCTTCGTGCCCTAATCCATGTAGCCTCTACACCACACAATAGCGCTATACTTAGTTCAATTTCATACATTAATATAGTGTGATAGTTAAAGTATCATTTATCTATCAAAAAACTTAACCTTTCATTCAAGTATGAATCATATTGATGTCTAGTACCATTTTATTTGATACATAGTGGAGTATGAGAGGGTGGTGATGGATAAATTTGATACTTTGTATAATATTGTAAATGCATTGATGAATTCAGTGAGCATAAAGAATTTTAGGTAGTGCTATGAGTTTGTGGGCCTCTCAACCGCAATGAATTAGTTGATATTTTTGGTGCTCCCTTTTCTCTTTATATGTCTTTGAAATAAGGGAGAATATTAGGAAATGTTTCTCGACCTTGCATCCTAATTTTAAGAACACAAAAATATATAAATTTTGAGCTGTAGAATATAAAAACTCAACTTCTAGGCTATAGAGGTCACTTTTGGCTTTGAAAATGTTGAAATGAGCCATTATAAAATTAAATTTATTATAAATATATGAAACTATTTTTGATCTCCAATTTGAAACAAATGAACTCAATCGACTTATTGAATCAAACATTTTGGCCTCCAAAATTTTGGCATCCCACATTAGAAATGTAAGAACATCCATGACACATAAAAGAGTTATAAGTAGGAGTTACACTTGTTGACTAACTTATGATACATATTATGATACATCACAAGATATCTTTGAATGGAGACAATCGATCCAGAATAGAGAACCCAAGTTGGTAAGTATATTATGATGAGCTTATGGTAGGTGGAAGGATTATGCTATTTTTGGTATATAGACTCATATTGGGATTTGGGTGTTGGATTTTATTAAGGATTTAGGTGTCATATTTTGGGTTGTTTAAGCTCATGTTTTTTTACTTACCATTTAATGGTTTTATGTATTATTTTATTATTTATAGGATGCTTTAGATGGAGGTTTCATAGCTGTTTTTGTAGGTATTATATGCTACCAAAAATCCTAAAAATCTCGTATTGATGATTTTCTTTGGAGCATGAGATTCTTCTCCCATAAGGGTTTTCGCCATGTAAATAATTGTGTTATGGTATGTTGTTCTTGTGTTTATTTCCTTATAACTATATGATTTATTTTTGTATATACATCCTCTCCTAAATTAATGTAAAAAATGTATTTTCACCTTTGTTTCCTTTAAAATATAACAACTTACGAGTTTAATAAATAATTTCTCTAAGAAGTATGATATCTCAATATGAAATCAATAAGTAATCTCTAAACATCATTATCAAAAAAACAATGAAATAAGCTCTTAAATTCATGATATAATAATATTTTAGCTAAAAATCGTGAGCATAAGTTTATCTAAACATGGACAAAGGATAAACAATGAAAAAAATAAAGTAGCCTAAGTTTGGAATTAAAAAAGCGAAAAAGTAAAGTATAAGTGAAAGATGAAAGGAAAGTAAAGTATAAGTGAAAGATGAAAGGTAAAGTGAAACCAACCATTCCTTGCAAGAGGAGGATAAATAAATGAAATAAATATATAAGGTGAAATATGTATATATAAAAATGGGCACAATAATATAGGTACAATAAAAAAGGCTAAGGCCTAAAATAGATAATTCAAAAGAAGATACGTTAGGAAATTGAAAAAGGAAAACTAATTAAATCTAATATACAAGTATATATAAATATATATTATATTAGAGTTCATAAATAATTGTACAAAGTGATTCTTAGGTACCATTTTGGGTATCTTTATTCTGATTTTGTCAAATATTAGATCATCATT
>VCHN02000816.1:0-29370 GCA_007115665.2 Sequoiadendron giganteum | reverse complement strand
ATGTTGAAGGGCTGAAAATGATAAACTAAGGTTTGATGGATGCAAACTAATGCAATCTATTTTTTAGCAGAAATCTGGTTTAAAGACTTCCTGTCACATATGTGATAGGAACCCGCAAAGAAATAACTCTGCAACAAGGAACCAATCACTAGCACACAACAAAGAAGAATTGAAAATATCTAACAGAACAAAAACCTTTCTGGAAATAAGATAGACAAAATTAACTATTCTTATTGAACATAAATATGCTTTCAATCTTAAGTAACTATTTGATTCTTTAATTATAGTTAATCGATTATGCAAACTGATAAGTATTGAACAAGCCACAAAGATTGAATACATTCATAGAGATCAAGTAAATGAATAAGAATATGATAACATAATAAACCATATGAAAAAATGAATAATTACGAAGCAACACACATTACCACACACAGAAATGAAGAGATCACCAACAACCGAGGAAGTGGGCCTTGCCTTCGCCGACAATTGAGTGATGAAGCTCACAAACACAAAATTACTCCACACTAACTATCATTCATTCAGATTGCAGTAACAAATTATGAACATAGATTTAATCACCAATATTTGATTTCTATTATGTCTATATATTCTAGTTTTCGGTATACACACACACACACACACACACACACACACACACATATATATATATCATAGCTTCCTATACTCATAACAGTCTTGCAGATGAAATAAAATAAGTGTTATAGTTGTTTGTGGCTTACAACCAACAACCATCGAAAGATAATAAAAAATAGCTTAAAGTCTTTTTGACAGTATCTTGAAACAACATAAAAACTCAAAACAGATTTGCTAATCTCGACACAAGTATAGCCAAAGTGACAAAATGACTTGAACCGGCCTAGTCTTCCTTCCACTGATTCCCTTCATGCCTTGCAGTTGCTATCAACCACTTAAACATTTCTTGTCACCAAAGTCACAAATATAGTTAGCAACAGTCAAAGAAATCAGTATTTTTCACTAGTTTTTACCTTTCCTTCTATTTCATAGAATATCTCCAGTTCATTAACGGAAAATGACAAGAGCGACAGGAAATACTAGGAAAGATGAAAAAGGTTAAAGAAAATAATAGTTAAAATAATGGCATGTTCTTCCCCCATCAGTTCACCAAAATGAAATGATGAGAATGTTGTATGGTGCTAGCATATGGTTTTAGGACATAGAGCACACCCACTTTTCCAATTTCATTCAAGGGTAACCCTAGAGATCTCAATGCAAAGGAGAAATAGACCTTGCAATAAGGTTGTCCTAGGGATTGAATGAAAAATAACAAGGGCTTCACCACCAAGTTTAGACTTGGAAAATATAATGGAATACAATATGCAACACTAAACCCTAATTGAATGTAAAGCAACACTAAATGACCTAGAAATGCAAATGAGACAACACATAAAACTACAAAAAGGAAGATGTGCACCTGGAAATATTAAGATGGTTGGAAGGAGGTCTAAAACACTTGAAATTTTTCTTTTATTGTTGATTAGGACTCATTTTCCAAGTAGGGAGAATCAATCCAAATTCTAGCAAACTATGCGAGAATAAGAATCTGCCAAAAGGGTATCCGAATTTGCGAAAAATTGAAATTTGACTGGGACTGAGACTCATTCGCCAGAAGTGGTGAATCAGTCCAGTTAGGATTTTTTGAAGTTTCATAGGCTAATCTTTCTCTTCTCGGTCTATTTTGTCCTTCCTGATTGGTTTCCGAATCCAAATCCCTGATTTGCAACCTATAGGTCTTCTCCAAGGCTTGATGACAACTTTGTATGACTTGAAATTTTTTCTCTAATCTTGCTTCTTAGGAAATCTACAACTTAGACCTGCAAATCACAAACAAAGGAGAGGGGAAAATTTTGTTGGGTTAGTGGATAGGGGTTTTCCTTGTTCAAACCCCTTGTTGGTAATTAAACTTTGAAATAGAATGAAATATGAATAGAGAATGATGAATGAACAAGATATGATGTTGCACGCACCAAACCCTAGCAATAAGAGGCTACAAACATGTATGAGATTGATCCAATGGATGTAGATCTTGACTCTTTTTTGAAGGAGATAGATCTTGAATGAAATGCTTGATTGAATCATAAACACTACATCACAATTGTTAGCTCAAAAACAAACATGATGTATGAATTCCTTGACATGATGATTATGCTTGAATGTTGCTCTAAAATGCTTGATAATCTTCCCTTGAATGCTCTTGTGAACTCAAACTTGATATATGAATGCTCATTCAACTTGCTAGGTGTAAAATGAGTGAAAGAAACTTGTATTTATACTTAATTATGCAAGACTTCTCAAAATTACAACACTACAAGCCGAAATAAGATCTAGGAAAATAAAATCCCACCAAAGATTTAAATTAATTTTGATTTTGAGTTAAATGGGACTCATTTTCCACCCTAGGCGAATGGGTCCCACCTAAGGGACTTGTTATATGCCTTGCATAACCACCCCATCTTTTGCCTTGGTCAAAATGGGTCCCCCTTGTACTTAGTTGTTTTTGAAACAAAGTTTGGAGTCTACTTTTTCCAATACTTTGTTTTTCTTTGTTTTCTCTATCGGAATCGGAACCGGAGTTGAATTGGGTCTGAAGGTTCTTTTGAGGCTTGTTTTTTATTCTATCCCAATGGTCTTTTCCTTGCCTTTGTTTTTGGTCTTCGGCGGAAGCGGAGCTGGAGTGGGAATTGGGATGGTTGTTATCAAAATTTGCAAAATCAAATTCAATTCTGATCCTGCCCTCGCTCCCTTTTAATGTTTGTTTTGTCTCGGTTTTTGTGTTTTGTTTTATTAGGTTGGTCTTTTACTTAACTTTTTGTTTTTGTTTTTGTTTTTTTTTTAGTTGTCGGACGCAGAGTTGGAATGGGAATAAGGTTTGGAAATTTTATGAGTTTAAGATCCTGTTTCCATTTTAGTTTTGTCCCCGCCAATTTTTGTCGTTGACTTTTTGACTGAAGTTGCACTGCAGACTAGTGTTCGTTCTCTTACAGTTCCAACTTCGCCTTTACTGCATTTTAATGCATTAATGGTGGTTGCCGATGTAGGTAGAAATTCACATATTTTTCTTTATTAAGGGTTAAAGCCGATCATTATTGTTATTATCACAAGTCTGAGAGCACGAAGAGCAATAGTAGAGATCGTTTGAGCAAATTGATCGAGATAGAGAAGGGATATTGGGTGTGAATCGATTCAGAAAGTTAGTGTGGCTTTGTTTGCGTTTGAGGTAGGTCTTTTATCTTTGTTGTTCGTTGTTTATTTCCTTGTTGTGTTTTGCTTTGTATCTGCTCGCGTGTTCAATTATTGCATTTTAAAGCAATTTTATGATCATCAATGTGATTGAATGAGTAGATTCTTGTTTTGGCTTGTCTGTTTTGCTTTAAATCTTCGTTGTCTTGTTTTATCGTGTCATTTCTTTCTATTTTAGGGCATTGTCGCTTTCACGTCTTAATCGTGATCGCATCGTGTCGTTTGCGATTTGCAGTAGATTAGATTAGATTAAAGGTTTTTATTATGGCTTGAGTTAGATAGAGAATTTATAGTGAGTTTGATAGAGAATTTACAGTGAGGTAGATTAGGGATTTTACAGTGAGTTAAGGTAGATTAGATTTATTGTTTAAATTAGGGTTTCGTCATTTGGGGAATGGCAGAGTTTTTTAAACCCGTGCCCTGGTTTTATTAAGTTTGTTAGATTAGGGTTTCGTCAGTCTCTGCAATTACTTTAGATAAGATTTAAATAAATGGCCCTAAAATATAATTGTTCCCCACGGTCATATGAGGGTAGAGTTTTTAAGCTCCTTTGCCATTTTATGGTGACCTAGGTTTAATCATGAAGTTATGATGAAAATGAATAAATTTGATGATGTCATGATTAGCATAGGCGGAGGCAGGATTGGAATGGGTATGGACATAAGAGTTTTGTTTTTACCAAAGTTATCAATTCCATTTCTATCTCATTTTCAATTCCAAGTTCTAAAAGGTTTTCTTGAAGTATGTGATAATTGGCGGAGGCAGGATTAGAATTGATCCTGAACTTAAGAATTTTGTTTGCAAAGGTTATCAATTCCATTTTCATCCTGTGTTTGGCTCCACGTATAGTGGGAAGTCTTTTGTCGAAATAATAATGACCAAATCGAAGGCGAAGGCGGAATGGAAATAGAATATGAAAAGTAAAATTCAAAGAAAACCAAATCTAATTTTTGTTCCAATCCAGGTATTGATAATTTCCCCGACTCTGACTCCGAGCCCGTTTGTTATTAGGTGAAGTTCCTATATTGGTTTTTGCTCCGAGTCCGCCAATTTTGTAAAAGCGATTGTTTTTGAGCTTCTGTCTAGTTCTAACTCCAATGTATATGTAACAGGTATGTTTTTAAAACATGTTTTATGATGATTTATTTGAAGGTCTAATTAGAGGTTTGCTTGTAGGATATTGGAGAGATGTCAGGAACGTCAGGAGAGGCTGCTCGAAGGAATCAACCAGCTGGAACATCAAAGACAGCACCGAAAATCAAGAAGGTGAAACTAGAACAGTTACCTTATACATTAAGGTATGATCATAGGAATCCGGTGGTGAAGGCGAGCAAGGTGGAATCAAACTGGTCAGATATCACAGATACCAATCTGGGCCAGTATAATTTTGAAGAATTACATGAAGAGACCTTTGCAGAAAGGGAAAACTTGATAGGGAGAACTCAAAGGATTGTTGACTCCGGTCTTGAACATATCACTATGTTTCCTTTGTCATTTAAGTGTCCGGAGTTGATATATACAGTGGCCAGTACTTATAATCCAACTACAAGATTATGCATGGATTCATAGAATAATGTGATTTTAGATCTTACTCTGTAGATGTTCCAAAACATATTCAATGTTCCTGATCCCAAGAATTTAGTGCAGTTAACTGAGGCTGAGGCATTGGAGAAATATAGTAAGCATAAAGACTCCAATAAGTCTCATTTAAACAAAAGATGGTTAAGTACTGAGAAGAAGTCTTTGAGCAAATTGGCAGATCAGCCAAAGAGGGCAGACTTCAAGAAGGAGATATCTGATTTAATATTGATGCTGTCCAGAGTGTTTGGGAAGAGGGATGCCTTCCATTTCAAGGAATGGATGTTTCATTTTATTCAAGTGATCTTTCAGGGTGATTATCAATTTGATTGGTCAATGATTGTTTCTGATGCCATACATGATCAGCTCACAAGGGTCAGACAGACCAAATCTTTCTTCATGACTTCATATGTGGTCTATGCTACAGCAAGATTGGGGATTTTCCCAGGATTAAACAGAGTAGGTATAATGGGAGTCTTGGATGGACAAAAGAAGGTATGGGAACACTATGATCAATTATCTCTTCAGGTTGCTGAGACTCACTTTAGAAGAGTCAATGATGCATTTTTATATGTGGTTATCAACCAGTTGAGTGGAGATGCAGGATACAGGTTAAGCCAAGAAGCTATGGCATTCATTTCTGAATGGGGAAGTTGGTACATCCAATACCCCAAATTTACATACTTCAAATTGTTTGGTTTTGAGGGTCATCCCCATTTACTTCCAAGATGCTACAGCAATAGAATAGTGCTTATGGAATTTGTATATCAAGCCATTGGAGTTAATGCTAGATTTGGGATGAAGCACAAGACAGGATGCCATAAATTTCCCATGAAGTTGGGGGAATATGGTTGTCAACACTTGAAGGCAGCAAAGGTGGTTTGTAATGAGTTGATACAATTAAAATTGGGATTGTATACAGCTCGTAAGTATTTTGATCCAAAGAAGAAGATGTATGCTTTATTACCTTCAGTGTTTACCAGACATTTTAATTTGTTAGAGGATTTTTGGTGTGATAGGCAGGATGAATATGACTTAAGGAAGAAGAATTATGAGAGATTACCAGTCTCACTTATGGTAGAGCTGGGTATTAAAGATAATATTCCTGACACTTTGGTGGATGATGGAATTGTATTAGATCCCTCATATGAAGCTTTGAGTATTGGCACTAAAAACTTAGATCCAATAAACTGGAATGAGGAAGAAACGATTGATATTAAGAAACTGGGAAGAACAGTCTTGGATAGAAGTGTGCAATGGTTGATGATGAGAACTCAAGCTCCTCAGGGACCAATCCTCAAGAAAGGTAAAGGGTATAAGAGGATTAAAAGAAAGGCACCTTCCAAGGAACCATTAGAATTCTTTCCTCCTGATGTTGAAGAAACAGAGTTGGAAGTAGTCAATGAAGAAGAAGAGACACCCGAGGGAGATGTTCCAATTGAAATTGTTGTTTCTACGCCCACATTGGGTGAGTCATTTGCACAAGCCCCACTCACAAGAAAGAAAAGTAAAGAAGTTCAAGGAGTACTTTATGCTATGGCTGAAGCTACTAAAGGGAAAGAAGTGGAGGAAGAATTGGTAGAAATTGAGACAGACTCAGATGAAACTCTGTCAGAGAAGGACTTGCAAGAAAACGTGCCTCTAGATCATACTATTGAGCAGGTTCTTACATAGGAAGAACAATGGAAATAATTTGAAGATGCTACCAGAGAATCTGATGCAAGGCCTGCTGCAGAGAAACAAAAGGAAATGGAGGAAAAGTTACAAGCTGATGCTTTATTGCAACAACAACAATCAAAGGTAAAAGAAATTGAAACAAGGACAACAACTAATGAAATGGAGGAGCAAATGAGGCTACGAGAGCATGAGATCAAGGTCAAGGCAGAAAATGACAAGCTAGAACTGATATAGAAGATCCATGATCTCGAGGAGGAGAAAGTAAGAAACCGAAGGGAAAAGGAGGCCCTGGTTGCTAGATTGAAGCTTGCAGAGGAGGCTCGACAGAAAGAACAAGAAGCTGAAGCTCTAAGGAAAGAAAAAGAGGCTGAAGAGCTAGTAAAGAAACAGCAAGCTGAGAATGAAAGGGAAAAGGTAGAGAAACTCATAGCCTTGGAAATGGAAAGGATAGAAAAGGAAGAAACTGAAAGGATAAGAAAAGAAAAGGAGGCCGAAGAGCTAGTTAGGAAGCAAAAAGAAGAAGATGCTGAAGCTGAAAAACTTAAAGCTTTGGAGGTAGAACGGTTGGAAAAGGAGGCTTTAGAGAAAGAGAAGTTAGAGAAGGATTAGATGGAAGAGGAGAGATTGAGAAAGGAAGAAGAAGATAAGAAAGTGTAGGAACAAAGAGATAGAGAAGAGGTTGAGAAGTTGGTGTAGATGCATGTGTTGCAGGAGCAACAAGAAAAAGCAAAGGTTGATTCTCAACCTGAGGTAAATGTTCAGCCATCCTCTACAGTTGTGGCTTCTTCTTCCATGATGATGACTGCTCCTAGTGCTCCTACATGGTTGAAATTAGATTTGCAGAAGAGAGCTAGAACACCTCCTCAACCTCTTAATTGGGAGGACATGATGAAGGAGATTGAACGGGAAAGGCCTAAGAAGAGGGATAAAGTTTTGCATTCTACCAGACTCATAGATAAAGGGGAGATAGTTGTTGAATGTGCCGTGCCTATGACTGAAAAGGAGGTAGGGGATATGTAGCTCACAGACTATCAATTGAGTACGATTAATTTGGGAAGACCCACTATAAATCAACAAATGAATCTGATTGATGTGGTGGCTTCAACGACAAAATCGAGGATGATCAAGGACAAACAGAAGAAAGATGAGCTTAAGGCTCAATTGGATCAGTTACATTCATTCTTGAAGAGTGTCTCCTCTCCAAGGTCACAATAGGTTGCAGCAATTGAGACTCCTGTTTTGCTAAGCAAAAAGGAGGTTGATGATTTGGTGCAGGTTAGAGGTAAGGCGGAGATGGTTGACAAATGGATAGACAAAGTGAACCGGGAGGTAGGTGAGGTTTTGGAAAAAGGATTTGAAACCTATAAGGAGGTGGAAGGAGTAATAAAAGAGATGCATCAATATATTGAGGCATCCGAGAAGTTAGAAGAAGAGTACAAAGAGTATAGTGAAAAGTTAGAGAAGATAAATACATTGCCTCTAACTACTCTTCTAGAAGAATCTATACTTGAAGATGATAACAAAGATTTTGTAGAAAAGACTTCTCGCATACTTAAGTTTAGGACTGGCTTTTTGAGCAAGCATAAGGATGAGATTCAGGAAGCAGTTAATAATTTAACGGAGCAGTTGGAAGAGTTGGAAGCGGTTATGGCCATAATTGTAGATGTGAATGTAATGACCAAAGATGGCATGCCGTTGAGTCAGGTTAGAGAGAAATGGAATGAAAGATTCCAAGGACTCGTGCAGGAGAAAGATGATGGAGGAGACTTAGTGATAGATCGGCTTGTAGAAGTCAAAGAAGAAATAAAAGCTGGAGGGAGAGAGTTGATCAAAGTAAAAAGTATGAAAGAGTTTGCTGCAGTTGAGTTGGATCGCATCAAATTTGAAGATGATTGGATTGATGGGCCAGATATGGATATGCTACAACAAGTCTTCACTAGTTATGATGAGTTCATAGCGGATCCAGCTTCACATGCATAAAATCTTGTATGCATGATGTTCTTCTTCCTTGCATGTTGCATGCATGCAACACCGATAGTCTTAAGGGCGCATGACTTCTTTTCTTCTATTTCTATCCTCTATTGTTAGATCAAACTGAATGTATAATGTAAGAACTTAAGATCAAAGTTGATCTGAGTTTCCAAGAAAGTTGATTGTTCCTAAAAAGGTGGGAAGCCTAAGATAGAAGTGAAGTTCAAACTTCTTTTTGTATATCTATAAATACCAGATGGGTATCACATTGTAAGGGTTGGCTAATTGAGAATTGGATTGGCTTACCTAGTGCTAGGAGATAGAATTTTATAGAGTTTTGCAGAGATACATTGTACCAGATCTTTTTACAGTTAATAGAATTGCAGGTTTATGAAATATGGAGTTTGCATTGAATTGTGTTGTTTGATAAGGTTAATGAGTTATAATCCACTTGAATGCCAGTGATTGTGCTGAAGCATGATAGTTTCTTATGTGATGAAAGTCATTAGAAGAAACTAGGTTTAAAGATTATCTTGTTAAATTGTCATTGAATTAAAGTTATTAAAGTCTGTTGATCTATAGTTTTGATGATGAATGAATGTGTGTTGTTTTGAAATCTTGGAAATACTTGTGATATGCAAATAGTGGAATTGAATTAAGCACCTAAGATGTATACAATGGTACAGTCATACTGTGGGTTGTGTCATGCTATGGTTTTTGTGATCGGTTAAGAAAACATTCATTGTTAAAAGTATATGTCTGGATATTAGATAAATTTAATTCATACTTACTAATTTACCCCTTGGATCTATCTTTTTCTTTTATTTAAAACCCATTGATTTACAAGAACTATTTTGATAAAGAGAGTCATAGCTTGAATCCTTTGTTACTAGCACAGGCCCCTTGAATATTACAATTGCATGAACCAATTGAGTGACATCAGATAGTTGAGAACCAACTACCAGGACCTTGGGAGTTAGGCCACTACATGTAGTCTTTCTTTTTCAGGAGAAATAGAATAGAAATATTCTGTTTTAATGTTGTTTGTGTCATTTTAACCATCAACAGAAATTGGTGCTAGAAGGAGGGCCTGAAAAGACAAGCTGGCTCGTGAAAGATCTTTTTTGTCTGAGGGATACGAGAGTGTTCTTAGATCCTCTACTAATCATGAACTATTTAAAGAACTTCAAACCCCGGTTAGATCAAGACCTCATGCTCGTAGTTTAGAAATACCTACACTACCACCACCGCTTACTCCACCAGGATTTCCACCAATTCCATCCACACCACCACCAAGTAGGCCTTTTTCACCACCAAATCGGCCTTTATCACCACCACCTGCCCAACCAATCCCACCAATGGCTTATTTTGTAGGTAATCCCTCCCCGTTAGGGACTATTCCAGGTGGATTCCATGATTTACCAAAGAACCCAGAGAAGTTCTGTCCAAAATACATGCATGGAGAATCAAGAAGTGCAGAGGAACATATACAAGCATTCAAAGATGCCTGCACGCGAGCTCAAGCTGCTCATCAAGATGTGGTATGTAGATTATTTCCTTACTGTTTAGGAAATATGGCATATAATTGGTATCTAAATCTGCCCCAAGGATCCATTCTAGGTTGGAATGATTTAGATAATGCTTTTATTAATCAATTCAGGGTTTATGTAGACCCTGTAATACTATATCACCAATTTTCCACTATTAGAAAGGAGCATCATGAACCGTTGCCCTTGTTTAACACTAGGTTCCATAGAATGTATCGTAGGCTACAAGAGCCTTACCTAGTGCCAGAAGCCATGGCCATACAAGTGTATCTGAGAGTTGTTGATCCTTTGATTGGTCTATTCTTACAAAGAACTTATCAACCTGATGAGATTGACTCACTATCTAAGATTTATCATTTGGCCATCAAATTGCAACAGCAGACAAATCTACAACCTGGAGGGTTGGGAGTATCTTTTTCTCCAATGAATTATCAGATGCCTAATCCACCATTATAAAACACTGTCCCAGGGATGTCTTATTCCCATTATGGACCTATATCTGAGTTGCAAGCTCCACCAACTGTGCCCTTCTTTGGAAATAGCATGCACGATTCCCCACATTAGTCCCCACAATAGCAACCTCAACATCAACCTCAAAATCAACTGCAACAAGGGGGAGAACCAACCCATGTCCATTCCCCAGCCATAGTTCAAAATGGGCAGAATGATCAAACTGTTCAACTTACAAGTGAAGTAGAGACTCTCAAAAAGACTCTCTTAGATGTCAAATGACATGGCACAGCTCAGACAAAATCCTCCCAATAATCAAAATCAGAATTACAACTATCAGGGCAATTACTCTAATCAGAACACCAATAGGAACTTCTAGAATCAAAAATCCTCGAACCAGAATTATCAAAATCAAAACAGAGGATACAATCAGAGGTTCAATAACAACAACAACAACAATAGGCAGTGGAATACTGGACCTAACAATGGAGGAGTTCCTCATAATTATCAAGTAGGTGAAGAGAGATCAAATACTGCTAATGTTGCTGATTTAAATTTGATGACAAATTGGTGTAGGTTGCATGATACAGCAGCCCATTCTAAGGTCAATTACCCAGAAATGGAGAAGATGGTGAAAATTGCACAAGCTGATGCCCATCCTCAAGTAGGAAATTCTAATCAAGGCAATGGGCTGACCAGCACTGCCATGACTTATGAAACCATTGAAGAAAAGTATCAATTCCCTATGCAAGGGGATAATGAGCTGGAAGAAGATGTCTATGATGCTTAAGCCTTCCAATCTAAGGGTGGTCACTTTCTGAGGAACCAGAATAAAGGGCCATTTACTACATCTGCACCCCCTAACAACATGGTTCCACCAAATCAGAATGCAGATAACAATCCACCCCCACCAAAGGGACCTTCTGATACTCAGAATAGAGGTAATCAACCTTCTTTTTCCAAATATCAATTTAGGAATGATTCAGAGTTTGATTTTGTTGCAGAATTGCAAAGGCAGAAGACATCACTGTCTTTCTTTGATATCATGAAGTGGTGCCCAGCTCAAAAGGAGGTGGTATTAAAAGCTTTGGAAGAAACAGATCGCTTGAAAGGGAAAGGTAAAGTGACTCCCGCAAAGGAGACGAATGCTACTATGTATAAAGGTAAGACCAGTACCCCACCTTTCTTGTTAAGTTTGAGGATCTTTGGAAAGAATCTACACAATTGCTTATTAGATTCTGGAGCATCAGGGAATGTCATGCCTTTTTCGACTTGTAAAAAGTTAGGATTGAGTCCTATTCCAAGCAATAAAAAGGTGATTCAATTGGATAAAACCAAAGTTAATGTTGTAGGTGAGTTGAAAAACATGCATGTGCAGGTTGGATCAGACCCAAGGATCCAGACCTATATAGATATTCAAGTTGCTGACATCCCAGAAACATATGGGATGCTTTTAAGTCGAGAGCTAATGAAAAGCATAGGTGGATATCTATCCTTGGACTTCTCGCACATGTGGTTACCATGGAAAGGGGTTGCCACTCAAATAAGAATTGAAAGTGAACCTAGGCTCAAACACATGATTACAGAGTATGATACTCCAAATGAAGTAGCATTCTTTGAGACTAAGATGGGTGTTTACAAGCAAGAGGAAGTCCTTACTTTCTCTGTAGTTGGTTCTGAGGATACACTATCCTTAGACCACACTGATTCGATGGTTCACATCAACCAGCAAGTTCTAATAAGGAAATTGCAACAAGATAGGTTGGTTTTAGGAATAGAAACTGATTTGAGTAATCTATTGCTTCCTAATTGGTGTAGAATACACTATCACAACCATTCAGAGTTGACATGTCAGTCATGCATAGATATTCTAAGGCATGTAGATCTACCCAAGCAAGAATCTCAAGAGGTAACTGAGACTCCCATCAATGAGTTCTCTTTCCAAGCTAAGGATGCAACTATTCTTACATGGATTAGTCTTGCTCAAGAAGAGGTTCCTTTACCAGTAGAACAGACTCAGGTCTTAGGGTTTTCAGATGAAAAAAAGGAAGTGGAAGTATCTCAGTTTCATTTTAATACCCCTATTCTAGATGCTTTGCCAATACCAAAAGAGTTAATAGAAGATGAGTTAGATCCTGACTCAGCCCAAGAAATCGCTCAGGAGGTAGTTGTTGAACAAATTAAGGAACTAGGAAAATCGTTAACTGAGCTTCTTCTCAACACGAATTCTAATAAACAGCAAAAGTCCAAGCCGCCACATGTCATAAGTGGAAAAATCCCTGTAGTTTCTAAAAAGAAAGAGCTCCCAGCTAAAGACCAGTTATGGACTCTTAAATTTGATGGTTCTAAATCTAAACAGGAAGTGGAGCTGGAATTGAACTAACTAACCCAAAAGGGAAAACTTATTTTGCTTCTTACAGATTGTAGTTTGGTTGCACTAACAATGTGGCTAAATATGAGGCACTTGCAATAGGACTTATGTTTGCTCATAAGAAGAAAGTAACTACTCTTACAGTGATGGGAGACTCTGAGGTAATTGTGAAACAGGTACATAGCCAATACACTTACCATAATAAAAGATTGGCTGCTTATAGGAATAGGGTCTGGAATTTAATAAAAGATTTTGATGCCTTTGGGATTACTCTTATTCCAAGGGAAGCAAATCAAATAGCAGATGCTCTTACCGTTGCAGCAAGTACATTAGAGCCCATGCAGGATTCAAATTTGAAGAGGTTTTCTGTTGAATTGATTTCAGTTCCTGCAATTCCTGACAATGTTAGACACTTCCAGGTGTTTAATGATGACCAACATATTTTGACCTTTTTGGAGAGTTCTGATGTATTTCAAGGACAAATAATTGATGATGTTGACAGGGATCAAGGAGAGTGGAATCCAGGAAGTGACAATACAGAAAGTGATAATCCAGAAGGGACAATGGATTTAAAGAGCAATAACATTCCAAAAGGGATGATAGCATTGGAGAGGATATTTGATTTGGATCCACGAGCTTATCAAAGAATGCCTACAAAGAGTGAGGGAGGCAAGTATGAATCCGTTAATTTGACTCACTCAGGGGTAGAAAAGAATGTTCTTATAGGAAAGACTTGTCCTCAGGAAATAAAGGATGAGATAATCAAAGTTTTGAAGCAAAATATTGAAGCAATTGCTTGGAGCTACGATGATTTGAAAACTTTTGATACATCTATCATCACACATACGATTCCTCTTAAGCCAGAAGCCAAGCCGTTTTTCCAAAAGCAACGTTCAGTCAATGCATTAATCGAGCCTCTGATCCAAAGAGAAGTAAAAAAGATTTTGGCTGAAAGAATAATTTTTCCAGTTAGACACTCTACCTGGGTGGCTAATCTAGTTCCTATGAGGAAGAAGAATGGGGAAATCAGGTTATGTGTGGATTTCAGAAATTTAAACAAAGCCTTTGAGAAGGACAATTATCCATTACCTTCTCTTGATGAAGTATTGCAAAAGGTTAATGGATCTCAAATGATGTCTTTCTTGGATGGATATTCAGGATATAATCAAGTACTGGTAAGTCATGAGGATAGGATGAAGACTGCTTTCACTACAAAGTGGGACACATTTTCCTACAGGAGGATGCCATTTAGTTTGATTAATGTTGGTGCTACTTTTCAGAGAGCGATGGATATAGTGTTTAAAGATCGAATAGGAAAGTGTATAATCATCTATGTTGATGATCTGACCATCTTTTCTAAGAGTAGAGAAGATCATGCTGTTGATTTAGAGAAAGTACTGAAGAAATG
Organism: Sequoiadendron giganteum; assembly: GCA_007115665.2. NCBI lineage: Eukaryota > Viridiplantae > Streptophyta > Pinopsida > Cupressales > Cupressaceae > Sequoiadendron > Sequoiadendron giganteum. Next base: position 15,086 of record VCHN02000816.1, on the reverse strand, counting down.
TATTAGTTATGGTGTTTCTCTCAATCCAAAGAAATGTGTATTTGGAGTTTCTAAAGGGAAGCTTTTGGGTCACATTATATCAGAGGAGGGAATTTCCATAGATCCTGATCGAGTACAGGCCATTTTGAATTTAACAAGGCCAGGAAGTAAGAAGGAGATGAGATCTTTCTTTGGAAGGGTTAATTTTGTCAGGAAGTTTATAACAGGGTTTGCAGAAATTGTTAAACCACTTAATGAAATGATGAAGAAGGATGCGAAGATTGAATGGAGTGAAGAGGCTAAATCTACTTTCATGCAGATTAAACAAGCTATATCTGAGGCACCTATTTTAACAAGCCCAGATTATCTAAAACCCTTTTACATCTATTCTTTTGCTTCTGAACATTCATGTGCAGCAGTCTTGACATAGAGAAAAGAAGAGAATGAGGAGAGGCCTATTGCTTTTATGAGCTCTCCCTTTAAGAATGCAGAGGTAAGATATTCACCAATAGAAAAATAGGCTTTTGCATTGGTGCGAGTAGTGAAAAAATTCAGACACTACATAATCCGAAGTCAAGTGATGGCTATAGTCCCAGATCCAAGTGTAAAGTCGCTCCCGATGCAAAGTGAACTAGGAGAAAGAAGAGGGAAATGGATGGCCATTTTACAAGAATTTGACTTGGAAATTCACCCAATGAAGCTTGTAAGAGGTCAAGGTTTGTCAAAGGCGATGGCTGAAGTGGACAGAAGTATAACTTGTCAACAATACACTGTTCAGTCATTCACAAAAGATCCCTGGTATACAGACTTAGTCTTTTTCCTCCTCAACAACAAGTGTCCAGAAGGGATGAATGCAACTCAAAGAAGAGCACTAAGGATGAAAAGCGCCCATTATATGCTTAAAGGAGGATCAATCTATAGGAAGAATTTCTAAGGAATCTACTTGCATTGTCTGGATCAGCAAGAAGCTAAACATACTATAAGTGAATTTCATGGTAGGCATGGAACAGGACATGGATCTGCTAATGCATTGGCTCATCAGATTTTAAGGTCAGGTTACTATTGGCCTTATGTGTTTAGGGATGCGCATCAACATTGCAGGACTTGTCATGTATGTCAAACTTCTGCATCAAGAGAAAGAAATCCTATGATGCCCCTGCAGCCGGTTTATGAGGTAAGGCCATTTGCCCAATGGGCACTTGATTTTGTAGGAGTTATTAATCCAAATTCTTCTGCAGGTCACAAATTCATTTTGACTACGACAGATTATTGCACACGTTGGATGGAGGCCCTGCCTTGCAAGAATAGCACTACAGAGGTGGTTATTAAGTTTTTGATAGAAAACATCACAACCAGGTTTGGAGTTCCATTTCCTCTGGTATGTGATAATGGCCCTGCTTTTTCCTCCGTTGAATTTATTTCATGGGCTTATGAGCATAAGATTGTATTAAAATATTCTTCCAATTATTACCCTCAGGGGAATGGAGTGGTTGAGTCCACAAATAAGAATTTATTGGAAGTAATAAAAAAGTTGTTAGAAAGTAACCCTAGGGACTGGCATACCCAACTAAGATTTGCCTTATGGGAAAATCGAACCAAAATTAAAGCAGCCCTAGGTAATTCACCCTTTAAGCTAGTTTATGGCCAAGATCCAATCTTCCCCATACATTTACAAATACCTATTCTGAAATTTATGTAGGAGTTTTATAATAGGGATGATAGGATTGAGGTAAGACTGCTTAACTTATTGAACATGGAAGAACAAAGAGATGCTGCTTTGCAGTAATTCTCTAAACATTAGGCTGTTGTCAAGCGTCGGTTTGACAAAAGAGCCAAAGTGAAAGCTTTTAGAATATCAGTCCTTGTGCTATTATGGGATAAGGCTAGAGAAAGGAAGGGAGACCATCAGAAATTTGATAGACTTTGGTTAGGTCCCTACCAAATAGCTGAAATCTTAGGGGAGAATGCCTTTCATTTGAGTACATTAACAAGAGAGCCTGTTCCATTACCAATTAATGGTCAATTTCTCAAGCACTACTTTGGTGCATAGAAAGTCTGGTGTTTTGAAAAGGAATGTACTATATTGTATCATATGTAATTAAGTTTTGTTTTTTAAGTTTTTTAGGTTTTTACTCTTTGTTTTTGCTTGTTTTGTTTGTTTTGTTTAGTTTTCTTTCTTTGTTTTTGCTTGTTTTGTTTGTTTTGTTGGGGATTCTTATTTTGCTCATCTCAAGTTAGGGGGTTGTTATTCAAATTATGCTATTGGTACTAGGAGAGAAATTGGTTTAGGTATTCTCATTATAATCATTGAAAAGGATTTTCATTCTAAAACTTATGTTTTATGATCATTCTAGTTTGGGTTGGAAAAGTTATTAAGGATAGAAGATGTAAATGTGAACATCTTATGAATTGTGATCAAAGATCTGTCACCAAATTAGAAAAACATCTGCATGAGTAATTACCTATTTGTTTTAGAATGACTCTATCTATATTTCAAGTGAAAAATCAGATTCCAAAACTATCATGAAATCCATTGTAGTACTCAACCCACATTTTAGATTCATTGAATCTGAGTATTGAGAGATGCATAAAAGAATATCCATCCATAAAAAGAGAAAGAGAAAGAAAGAAAGAAAAGCAAGCTCAATATCAAATGGGTAACCAAGTATCTCTATCAGGTCTATGGACGCCTGTCTGGCATAGAGGAATGCTTTGAGAGGACTAGAGGTATCTCTGTCGGGGCTATGGACGCCTGTCTGGCAGCGGAGCAATACCCAGGATTTCACTGCACGATAGTTAAAGGACTCAACTTATGTAGCTTGAAACTTAGGTATAGTTGTTTACAAGCAGAGAAAGTAGCTACAAAGAATGGTGCACAATATAGGCACACACTCAGATTCAGAAATAACTCATGAGCATATACCATCTAAGATTCAAACTCGAGATTATCCTACAAATATCTAATCTCATTCAAGGAAAGGTGTTTATAAGCCAAGTACTTTTTGGGTGACTAAAATTTTCTTTGGGTATTTTGAAAATAGGTAAACCATTTTCTCAGCCGAGTCGCCATTTGCTATGCCTTGCATAACCACCCCATCTTTTGCCTTGGTCAAAATGGGTCCCCCTTGTACTTAGTTGTTTTTGAAACAAAGTTTGGAGTCTACTTTTTCCAATACTTTGTTTTTCTTTGTTTTCTCTATCGGAATCGGAACCGGAGTTGAATTGGGTCTGAAGGTTCTTTTGAGGCTTGTTTTTTATTCTATCCCAATGGTCTTTTCCTTGCCTTTGTTTTTGGTCTTCGGCGGAAGCGGAGCTGGAGTGGGAATTGGGATGGTTGTTATCAAAATTTGCAAAATCAAATTCAATTCTGATCCTGCCCTCGCTCCCTTTTAATGTTTGTTTTGTCTCGGTTTTTGTGTTTTGTTTTATTAGGTTGGTCTTTTACTTAACTTTTTGTTTTTGTTTTTGTTTTTTTTTTAGTTGTCGGACGCAGAGTTGGAATGGGAATAAGGTTTGGAAATTTTATGAGTTTAAGATCCTGTTTCCATTTTAGTTTTGTCCCCGCCAATTTTTGTCGTTGACTTTTTGACTGAAGTTGCACTGCAGACTAGTGTTCGTTCTCTTACAGTTCCAACTTCGCCTTTACTGCATTTTAATGCATTAATGGTGGTTGCCGATGTAGGTAGAAATTCACATATTTTTCTTTATTAAGGGTTAAAGCCGATCATTATTGTTATTATCACAAGTCTGAGAGCACGAAGAGCAATAGTAGAGATCGTTTGAGCAAATTGATCGAGATAGAGAAGGGATATTGGGTGTGAATCGATTCAGAAAGTTAGTGTGGCTTTGTTTGCGTTTGAGGTAGGTCTTTTATCTTTGTTGTTCGTTGTTTATTTCCTTGTTGTGTTTTGCTTTGTATCTGCTCGCGTGTTCAATTATTGCATTTTAAAGCAATTTTATGATCATCAATGTGATTGAATGAGTAGATTCTTGTTTTGGCTTGTCTGTTTTGCTTTAAATCTTCGTTGTCTTGTTTTATCGTGTCATTTCTTTCTATTTTAGGGCATTGTCGCTTTCACGTCTTAATCGTGATCGCATCGTGTCGTTTGCGATTTGCAGTAGATTAGATTAGATTAAAGGTTTTTATTATGGCTTGAGTTAGATAGAGAATTTATAGTGAGTTTGATAGAGAATTTACAGTGAGGTAGATTAGGGATTTTACAGTGAGTTAAGGTAGATTAGATTTATTGTTTAAATTAGGGTTTCGTCATTTGGGGAATGGCAGAGTTTTTTAAACCCGTGCCCTGGTTTTATTAAGTTTGTTAGATTAGGGTTTCGTCAGTCTCTGCAATTACTTTAGATAAGATTTAAATAAATGGCCCTAAAATATAATTGTTCCCCACGGTCATATGAGGGTAGAGTTTTTAAGCTCCTTTGCCATTTTATGGTGACCTAGGTTTAATCATGAAGTTATGATGAAAATGAATAAATTTGATGATGTCATGATTAGCATAGGCGGAGGCGGGATTGGAATGGGTATGGACATAAGAGTTTTGTTTTTACCAAAGTTATCAATTCCATTTCTATCTCATTTTCGATTCCGAGTTCTAAAAGGTTTTCTTGAAGTATGTGATAATTGGCGGAGGCGGGATCAGAATTGATCCTGAACTTAAGAATTTTGTTTGCGAAGGTCATCAATTTCGTTTTCATCCTGTGTCCAGCTCCGCGTATAGTGGGAAGTCTTTTGTCGAAATAACAATGACCAAATCGGAGGCAGAGGCGGAATGGAAATAGAATATGAAAAGTAAAATTCAAAGAAAACTAAATCTGATTTTTGTTCCGACCCCGGTTCCAATAATCTCCCCGACTCCGACTCTGAGCCCATTTGTTATTAGGTGAAGTTCCTATATTGGTTTTTGCTCCGAGTCCACCAGTTTTGTAAAAGTGCTTGTTTTGAGTTTCTATCTGGTTCCGACTCCGATGTATATGTAACAGGTATGTTTTTAAAACATGTTTTATGATGATTTATTTGAAGGTCTAATTAGAGGTTTGCTTGCAGGAGATTTGAGAGATGTCAGGAACGTCAGGAGAGGCTACTCGAAGGAATCAACTGGCTGGAACATCAAAGACAGCACCAAAAATCAAGAAGGTGAAACCAGAACAGCTACCTTATACATTAAGGTATGATCATAGGAATCCGGTGGTGAAGGCGAGCAAGGTGGAATCAGACTGGTCAGATATCATAGATACTAATCTGGGCCAGTATAGCTTTGAAGAATTACATGAAGAGACCTTTGCAGAAAGGGGAAACTTGACAGGGAGAACTCAAAGGATTGTTGACTCCAGTCTTGCACATATCACTGTGTTTCCTTTATCAGTTCAGTGTTCGGAGTTGATATTTACAGTCGCCAGTACTTATAATCCAGCTACAAGATTATGCATGGATTCACAGAATAATGTGATTATAGATCTTACTCCGTAGATGTTCCAAAGCATATTTAATGTTCCTGATCCCAAGAATTTGGTGTAGCTAACTGAGGCTGAGGCATTGGAGAAATACAGTAAGCACAAAGACTCCAATAAGTCTCATTTAAACAAAAGATGGTTAAGCACCGAGAAGAAGTCTTTAAGCAAGCTGGCAAACCAGCCAAAGAGGGCAGACTTTAAGAAGGAGATATCTGATTTGATATTGATGTTGTCCAGAGTGTTTGGGAAGAGGGATGCCTTCCATTTCAAGGAATGGATGTTTCATTTTATTCAAGAGATATTTCAGGGTGATTATCAATTTGATTGGTCAATGATTGTTTCTGATGCCATACATGATCAGCTCACAAGGGTCGGACAGACCAAATCTTTCTTCATGACTTCATATGTGGTCTATGCTGTAGCAAGAATGTGGATTTTCCCAAGATTAAATAGAGTAGGTATCATGGGAGTCTTGGATGGACAAAGGAAGGTATGGGAACACTACGATCAATTATCTCTTCAGGTTGCTGAGACTCACTTCAGAAGAGTCAATGATGCATTTTTATATGTGGTTATCAACCAGTTGAGTGGAGATGCAGGATACAGTTTAAGCCAAGAAGCTATGGCATTCATTTATGAATGGGTAAGTTGGTACATCCAATACCCCAAATTTACATACTTCAGATTGTTTGGTTTTGAGGGTCATCCCCATTTACTTCCAAGATGCTGCAGCAATAGAATAGTGCTTATGGAATTTGTATATCAAGCCATTGGAGTTAATGCTAGATTTGGGATGAAGCACAAGACAGGATGCCATAAATTTCCCATGAAGTTGGGGGAATATGGCTGTCAACACTTGAAGGCAGCAAAGGTGGTTTGTAATGAGTTGATACAATTGAAATTGGGATTGTATACAGCTCGTAAGTATTTTGATCCGAAGAAGAAGATGTATGCTTTATTACCTTCAGTATTTACTAGACATTTTAATTTGTTAGAGGATTTTTGGTGTGATAGGCAGGATGAATATGACTTAAGGAAGAAGAATTATGAGAGATTACCAGTCTCACTTATGGTAGAGCTGGGTATTAAAGATAATATTCCTAACACTTTGGTGGATGATGGAATTGTATTAGATCCCTCATATGAAGCTTTGAAGATTGGCACCAAAAACTTAGATCCAATAGACTGGAATGAGGAAGAAACGATTGATATTAAGAAACTGGGAAGGATAGTCTTGGATAGAAGTGTGCAATGGTTGATGATGAGAACTCAAGCTCCTCAGGGAACAATCCTCAAGAAAGGTAAAGGGTATAAGAGGATTAAAAGAAAGGCACCTTCCAAGGAACCATTAGAATTCTTTCCTCCTGATGTTGAAGAAACAGAGTTGGAGGTAGTCGATGAAGAAGAAGAGACACCCGAGGGAGATGTTCCAATTGAATCTGTTGTTTCTACGCCCACATTGGGTGAGTCATCTGCACAAGCCCCACTCACAAGAAAGAAAAGTAAAGAAGTTCAAGGATTACTTTATGCCATGGCTGAAGCTACTAAAGGGAAAGAAGTGGAGGAAGAACTGGTAGAAATTGAGACAGACTCGGATGAAACTCTGTCAGAGAAGGACTTGCAAGAAAACGTGCCTCTAGATCATACTATTGAGCAGGTTCTTACATAGGAAGAACAATGGAAACAATTTGAAGATGCTACCAGAGAATCTAATGCAAGGGCTATTGTAGAGAAACAAAAGGAAATGGAGGCAAAGTTACAAGGTGATGCTTTACTTCAATAGTAGCAATCAAAGGTAAAAGAAGTTGAAACAAAGACAGCAACTGATACAATGGAGGAGCAAATGAGGCTACGAGAGCATGAGATCAAGGTCAAGGTAGAAAATGACAAGCTGGAACTGATACAGAAGATCCATGATCTCGAGGAGGAGAAAGCAAGAAACCGAAGGGAAAAGGAAGCCCTAGTTGCTAGATTGAAGCTTGCAAAGAAGGCTCGACAGAAAGAGCAAGAAGTTGAAGCTCTAAAGAAAGAAAAATAGGTTGAAGAGCTAGTAAAGAAACAGCAAGCTGACGAAGAAAGGGAAAAGGTAGAGAAACTCATAGCCTTGGAAATGGAAAGGATAGAAAAGGAAGAAACTGAAAGGATAAGAAAAGAAAAGGAGGTCGAAGAGCTAGTTAGGAAGCAAAAAGAAGAAGAGGCCGAAGCTGCAAAACTTAAAGCTTTAGAGGTAGAACGGTTGGAAAGAGAGGCCTTAGAGAAAGAAAAGTTAGAAAAGGATTAGATGGAAGAGGAGAGATTGAGAAAGGAAGAAGAAGATAAGAAAGTGCAGGAACGAAGAGATAGAGAAGAGGCTGAGAAGTTGGTGCAGATGCATGTGCTGCAGGAGCAACAAGAAAAAGCAAAGGTTGATTCTCAACTTGAGGTAAATGTTCAACCATCCTCTACAGTTGTCATTTCCTCTTCCATGATGATGACTGCTCCTAGTGCTCCTACATGGTTGAAATTAGATTTGCAGAAGAGAGCTAGAACACCTCCTCAACCTCTTAATTGGGAGGACATGATGAAGGAGATTGAACAGGAAAGGCCTAAGAAGAGGGCTAAAGTTTTGCATTCTACCAGACTCACAGATAAAGGGGAGATAGTTGTTGAATGTGTTGTGCCTATGATTGAAAAGGAGGTAGGGGATATGCAGCTCATAGACTATCAATTGAGTACGGTTAACTTGGGAAGACCCACTAGAAATCAACAAATGAATCTGATTGATGTGGTGGCTTCAACGACAAAATCAAGGATGATCAAGGACAAACAAAAGAAAGATGAGCTTAAGGCTCAATTGGATTAGTTACATTCATTCTTGAAGAGTGTCTCCTCTCCAAGGTCACAATAGGTTGCAGCAATTGAGACTCCTATTTTGCTAAGCAAAAAGGAGGTTGATGATTTGGTGCAAGTTAGAGGTAAGGCAGAGATGGTTGACAAATGGATAGACAAAGTGAACCGGGAGGTAGGTGAGGTTTTAGAAAAAGGGTTTGAAACCTACAAGGAGGCAGAGGGAGTAATAAAAGAGATGCATCAATATATTGAGGCATTCGAGAAGTTAGAAGAAGAGTACAAAGAGTATAGTGAAAAGTTAGAGAAGATAAATACATTGCCTCTAACTACTCTTTTAGAAGAATCTATACTCGAAGAGGATAACAAAGATTTTGTAGAAAAGATTTCTCGCATCCTTAAGTTTAGGACTAGATTTTTGAGCAAGCATAAGGATGAGATTTAGGATGAAGTTAATAATTTAACTAAACAGTTGGAAGAGTTGGAAGCGGTTATGGCCATAATTGTAGATGTGAATGTAATGACCAAAGATGGCATGCCATTGAGTCAGGTTAGAGAGAAATGGAATGAAAGATTCCAAGGACTCATGCAGGAGAAAGATGATGGAGGAGACTTGGTGATAGATCGGCTTGTAGAAGTCAAAGAAGAAATAAAAGCTACAGGGAGAGAATTGATCAAGATAAAAAGTATGAAAGAGTTTGCTGCAGTTGAGTTGGATCGCATCAAATTTGAAGATGACTGGATTGATGGGCCAGATATGGATATGCTACAACAAGTCTTCACCAGTTATGATGAGTTCATAGTGGATCCAGCTTCACATGCATAAAAATCTTGCATGCATGATGTTCTTCCTCCTTGCATGTTGCATGCATGCAGCACTGACAGTCTTAAGGGCGTATGACTTCTTTTCTTCTATTTCTATCTTCTATTGTTAGATCAAATTGAATGCATAATGTAAGAACTCAAGATCAAAGTTGATCTGAGTTTCCAAGAAAGTTGATTGTTCCTAAAAAGGTGGAAAGCCTAAGATAGAAGTGAAGTTCGAACTTCTTTTGTATATCTATAAATACCAAATGGGTATCACATTGTAAGGGTCGGCTAATTGAGAATTGGATTGGCTTACCTAGTGCTAGGAGATAGAATTTTATAGAGTTTTGCAGAGATACATTGTACCAGATCTTTTTACAGTTAATAGAATTGCAAGTTTACGAAATATGGAGTTTGCATTGAATTGTGTTGTTTGATAAGGTTAATGAGTTATAATCCACCTGAATGCCAGTGATTGTGCTAAAGCATGATAGTTTCTTATGTGATGAAATTCATTAGAAGAAACCAGGTTTAAAGATTATCTTGTTAAATTGTCATTGAATTAAAGTTATTGAAGTCTGTTGATCTATAGTTTTGATGATGAATGAATGTGTGTTGTTTTGAAATCTTGGAAATACTTGTGATATGTGAATAGTGGAATTGAATTAAGCACCTAAGATGTATACGATGGTACAGTTATACTGTGGGTTGTGTCATGCTATGGTTTTTGTGATCGGTTGAGAAAACATTCATTGTTAGAAGTATATGTCTGGATATTAGATAAATTTAATTCATACTTGCTGATTTACCCCTTTGATCTATCTTTTTTCTTTTATTTAAAACCCATTGATTTACAGGAACTATTTTGATAAAGAGAGTCATAGCTTGAATCCTTTGTTACCAGCACAGGCCCCTTGAATATTACAGTTGCATGAACCAATTGAGTGACATCAGATAGTTGAGAACCAACTACCAGGACCTTGGGAGTTAGGCCACTACATGTAGTCTTTCTTTTTCAGGAGAAATAGAATATAAATATTTTGTTTTAATGTTGTTTGTGTCATTTTAACCATCAACAGAAATTGGCGCTAGAAGGAGGGCCTGAAAGGACAAGCTGGCTCACGAAAGATATTTTTTGCCTGAGGGATACAAGAGGGTTCTTAGATCCTCTACTAATCGTGAACTATTTGAAGAACTTCAAACCCTGGTTAGATCAAGACCTCATGCTCATAGGGTAGAAATACCTACATTACCACCAACGCTTACTCCACCAGGATTTCCACCAATTCCATCCACACCACCACCAAGTAGGCCTTTGTCATCACCAAATCGGCCTTTATCACCACCACCTGCCAACCAATCCCACCAATGGCTTATTTTGTAGGTAATCCCTCCCCGTTAGGGACTATTCCAGGTGGATTCCATGATTTACCAAAGAACCTAGAGAAGTTCTGTCCAAAATACATGCATGGAGAATCAAGAAGTGCAGAGGAACATATACAAGAATTCAAAGATGCATGTACACGAGCTCAAGTGGCTCATCAAGATGTGGTATGTAGACTATTTCCTTACTGTTTAGGAGATATGGCATATAATTGGTATCTAAATCTGCCCCAAGGATCCATTCTAGGTTGGAATGATTTAGAGAATGCTTTTATTAATCAGTTCAAGGTTTATGTAGACCCTGCAATACTATATCACCAATTTGCCACTATTAGAAAGGAGCATCATGAACCGTTGCCCTTGTTTAACACTAGGTTCCATAGAATGTATCGTAGGCTACAAGAGCCTTACCTAGTGTCGGAAGCCATGGCCATACAGGCATATCTGAGAGCTATTGATCCTTTGATTGGTCTATTCTTACAAAGAACTTATCAACCTGATGAGATTGACTCACTATCTAAGATTTATCATTTGGCTATCAAATTGCAACAATAGACAAACCTACAACCTGGAGGGTTGGGAGCATCTTTTTCTCCAATGAATTATCAGATGTCTAATCCACTATTATACAACACTGTCCCAGGGACGTCTTATTCCCATTATGGACCTGTATTTGAGATGCAAGCTTCACCAACTATGCCCTTCTTTGGCAATAGCATGCATGATTCCTCACATCAATCTCCACAACAACAACCTCAACAACAACCTCAAAATCAATCGCAACAAGGGGGAGGACCAACCCATGTCCATTCCCCAGCCATAGTTCAAAATGTGCAAAATGATCAAACTGTTCAACTTACAAGTGAAGTAGAGACTCTCAAAAAGACTCTCTCTCAGATGTCAAATGACATGGCACAGCTCAGACAAAATCCTCCCAATAATCAAAACTAGAATTACAAAAATCAGGGAGGTTACAACTATCAGGGCAATTACTCTAATCAGAACACCAATAGGAACTTCCAGAATCAAAATTCCTTAAACCAGAATTATCAAAATCAAAACAGAGGATACAATTAGAGATTCAATAACAAAAACAACAACAATAGGCAGTGGAACACTGGGCCTAACAATGGAGGAGTTCCCCATAATTATCAAGCAAGTGAAGAGAGATCAAATATTGCTAATGTTGCTGATTTAAATTTTATGACAAATTGGTGTAGGTTGCATGATACAGCAGCTCATTCTGAGGTCAATTGCCCGGAAATGGAGAAGATGGTGAAGATTGCACAGGCTGATGCCCATTCTCAAGCAAGAAATTCTAATCAAGGCAATGGTCTGGCCAGCACTGCCATGACTTATGAAACCATTGAAGAAAAGTATCAATTCCCTATGCAAGGGGATAATGAGCCAGAAGAAGATGTCTATGATGCTCAAGCCTTCCAATCTAAGGGTGGTCATTTTCTGAGGAACTAGAATAAAGGGCCATTCACTACATCTGCACCCCCTAACAACATGGTTCCACCAAATCAGAATGCAGATAACAATCCACCCCCACCAAAGGGACCTTCTGATACTCAGAATAGAGGTAATCAACCTTCTTTTTCCAAATATCAATTTAGGAATGATTCAGAGTTTGATTTTGTTGCAGAATTGCAAAGGCAGAAGACATCACTGTCTTTCTTTGATATCATGAAGTGGTGCCCAGCTCAAAAGGAGGTGGTATTAAAAGCTTTGGAAGAAACAGATCGCTTGAAAGGGAAAGGTAAAGTGACTCCCGCAAAGGAGACGAATGCTACTATGTATAAAGGTAAGACCAGTACCCCACCTTTCTTGTTAAGTTTGAGGATCTTTGGAAAGAATCTACACAATTGCTTATTAGATTCTGGAGCATCAGGGAATGTCATGCCTTTTTCGACTTGTAAAAAGTTAGGATTGAGTCCTATTCCAAGCAATAAAAAGGTGATTCAATTGGATAAAACCAAAGTTAATGTTGTAGGTGAGTTGAAAAACATGCATGTGCAGGTTGGATCAGACCCAAGGATCCAGACCTATATAGATATTCAAGTTGCTGACATCCCAGAAACATATGGGATGCTTTTAAGTCGAGAGCTAATGAAAAGCATAGGTGGATATCTATCCTTGGACTTCTCGCACATGTGGTTACCATGGAAAGGGGTTGCCACTCAAATAAGAATTGAAAGTGAACCTAGGCTCAAACACATGATTACAGAGTATGATACTCCAAATGAAGTAGCATTCTTTGAGACTGAGATGGGTGTTTACAAGCAAGAGGAAGTCCTTACTTTCTCTGTAGTTGGTTCTAAGGATACACTATCCTTAGACCACACTGATTCGATGGTTCAAATCAACCAACAAGTTCTAATAAGGAAATTGCAACAAGATAGGCTAGTTTTAGGAACATAAACTGATTTGAGTAATCTATTGCTTCCTAATTGGTGTAGAATACACTATTATAACCATTCGGAGTTGACATGTCAGTCATGCATAGATATTCTAAGGCATGTAGATCTACCCAAGCAAGAATCTCAAGAGGTAACCGAGACTCCCATCAATGAGTTCTCTTTCCAAGCTAAGGATGCAACCATTCTTACACAGATTAGTCTTGCTCAAGAAGAGGTTCCTTTACCAGTAGAACAGACTCAGGTCTTAGGGTTTTCAGATCAAAAAGAGGAAGTGGAAGTATCTCAGTTTCATTTTAATACCCCTATTCTAGATGCTTTGCCAATACCAAAAGAGTTAATAGAAGATGAGTTAGATCCTAAATTAGCCCAAGAAATCACTCAAGAGGTAGTTGTTGAACAAATTAAGGAACTAGGAAAATTGTTAACTGAGCTTCTTCTCAACACAAATTGTGATAAACAGAAAAATTTCAAGCCACCACATGTCATAAGTGGCAAAACCTGTAGTTTCTAAAAAGAAAGAGCTCCCAGCCAAAGACCAGTTATGGACTCTTAAATTTGATGGTTCTAAATCTAAAGTAGGAAGTGGAGCTGGAATTGAACTAACTAACCCAAAAGGGAAAACTTATTTTGCTTCTTACAGATTACAGTTTGGTTGCACTAACAATGTGGCTGAATATGAGGCACTTGCAAGAGGACTTATGTTTTCTCATATGAAGAAAGTAACTGCTCTTATAGTAATGGGAGACTCTGAGGTAATTGTGAAACTGGTACGTAGCCAATAAACTTGCCATAATAAAAGATTGGCTTATTATAGGAATAGGGTCTGGAATTTAATAGAAGATTTTGATGCCTTTGGGATTACTCTTATTCCAAGGGAAGCAAATCAAATAGCAGATGCTCTTGCCATTGCGACAAGTACATTAGAGCCCATGTAGGATTCAAATCTGAAAAGGTTTTCTATTGAATTGATTTCAGTTCCTACAATTCCTGACAATGTTAGACACTTCTAGGTGTTTAATGATGACCAACATATTTTGGCCTTTTTGGAGAGTTCTGATGTATTTCAAGGACAGATAATTGATGATGTTGACAAGGATCAAGGAGACTAGAATCCAGGAAGTGACAATACAGAAAGTGATAATCTAGAAGGGATAATGGATTTAAAGAGCAATAACATTCCAAAAGGGATGATAGCATTGGAGAGGATATTTGATTTGGATCCACGAGCTTATCAGAGAATGCCTACAAAGAGTGAGGGAGGCAAGTATGAATCTATTAATTTGACTCACTCAAGGGTAGAAAAGAATGTTCTTATAGGAAAGACTTGTCCTCAAGAAATAAAGGATGAGATAATCAAAGTTTTCAAGCAAAATATTGAAGAAATTGCTTGGAGCTACAATGATTTGAAGACTTTTGATACATCTGTCATCACACATATGATTCCTCTTAATCCAGAAGCTAAGCCATTTCACCAAAAGAAATGCCCAATCAATGCATTAATCGAGCCACTAATCTAGAGAGAAGTACAGAAGCTTTTGGCTGCAAGAATAATTTTTCCAGTTAGATACTCTACTTGGGTGGCTAATCTAGTTCTTGTGAGGAAGAAGAATGGGGAAATCAGGTTATGTGTGGATTTCAGAAATTTAAACAAAGCCTCTGAGAAGGACAATTATCCATTACCTTCTCTTGATGAAGTATTGCAAAAGGTTAATGGATCTCAAATGATGTCTTTCTTGGATGGATATTCGGGATATAATCAAGTACCAACAAGTCATGAGGATAGGATGAAGACTGCTTTCACTACAAAGTGGGGCACATTTGCCTACAGGAGGATGTCATTCGGTCTGATTAATGTTGGTGCTACTTTTCAAAGAGCGATGGATGTAGCATTTAAAGACCTAATAGGAAAGTGTATAATCATCTATGTTGATGATCTGACCATCTTCTCTAAGAGTAGAGAAGATCATGCTGCTGATTTAGAGAAAGTACTAAAGAAATGTATCAGTTATGGTGTTTCTCTCAATCCAAAGAAATGTGTATTTGGAGTTTCTGAAGGGAAGCTTTTGAGTCACATTATATCAGAGGAGGGAATTTCCATAGATCCTGATCAAAAAGAAGCCATTTTGAAGTTGACAAGGCCAAGAAGTAAGAAGGAGATGAGATCTTTCTTTGGAAGGGTTAATTTTGTTAGGAAGTTTATAA